>JAGFPH010010105.1:29925-42355 GCA_018207615.1 Philaenus spumarius
CCTAGCCTATAAGAGACGTATATTGCTTATGGAAAGAAGACATTATATACAAAAGGCACCAGACTGAAGGCAGTTACAAGATTATTCAATAATCAATGGCGTTGAAAATAAAACTGAATTATTTGAATAATTAAGCTGAATTTTCAATAAACATTTAAAAAAAAAAGTCATTTTTAATAAAATAATTATCATAAAATAACTATCATAAAATAAATATGTCCACTGAATTGTTTATAAATATTTGTTTTTTGATGAATTAAAACTGTGTTTTATACTTATTATGTTCTCTGCATTTTAATATGAAATAATTTTTAATAAATTATTTGGCGTTTGACATTAATCCCGTAATTTTTTTCTTATATGTCTTCATAAAGTCATAAACTAACAACTGAAAATGTTTAAGGTATGTCATAGCCCAATATACAAGGTGCCCCCGTACTCTCTACTGACCTTTTCAGGTATTATTCCTGGACCAAAGAACAAAAAAATATTATGTTAAAAATGTCCAAAACTCAACAGTTACCCGTACAGCCGCCATTTATTTTTTTTTTTTCACATAACAATTTTTAATTTGAAAACGACTGTTTGTAATAAATTTAAATTTGGTATAACGCTTTATGACCCAAATACCTAATTCCAGGAAAAATATTTTTTACAATGTTTATTTTAAAAATGGCGGCTATTTGAAAATTTCAAAACACCTTTTTAGTAGCCCTTTTGATTCTCCATTGGATGGTGTAACTGTCAATACAATCGGTTGAAGGATAATAGTTGTTCAACCCGGCATCCTATACCAACACAGTAAATACTTCAATATTGTATGTAGGCCTACATTTGCTGTAATTTTATTAATCCAGAAGTGGTTCAGCTTACATTAATTGCGGCAAAAGATTTTTTCCCTAGAATCGTTTGGTACGCTAAATCTAATTTTGCGACCTCAAAAGTGGGGGGGGGTTCGGACTTTTTCCAGTTTTTCGCTTATAACTCGAAAACGGTCCATATTTTGTAAACAATATTACTTCAGAAAATTAAAGAGGACAAAACGTTGTGTCGATTAAAAAAACAAAATGCAAAATTAGTCCAGTAGTTCGATTTTTATCGGGATCCAAAAAACAGCAAATTTTTCCAACTTTGCCAAAAACTTTGTTTTACCCATTTTCAATGTGCTGTAACTTTCCAACATCCAATTTTATCATTAACCGCCTCCCCTCCCTAAAAGTTGTACAGCATTAATCCTTGAGTTCAAAAAGCAATTTTTTTCAAATTGGGCCAATTTTGAAATTTTTTCAACTCATAAAGCAAAATAATTGGGGAAAACCTTAAATTCACACTATATGGTTTTCTCCCTTTTTCGATGTCTATGAGTCTGGGAATCAATTCTGACTTCATTCTGAGGCTTAGGTATGTAGTCTGAATGCATCTGGAAATTGTTTTAAATAATTTGGTGAACATTTTAAAATATAAATAATTATTCATGACTTTTACCTGAACTGGTGGTTTCTTGTTCCCTACATATATTTGAATGCTTGAAGACCTTTATCTAAACGAAGTAGATATTGTATATATACTTGTATACCCAAATTATACCAGAGTTATAGGGAAAGAGACAGTTAAGTAAGTAGGCTACTTATAAAAATAATTTTATTTACTACTTAGAATACAGGAAAGTTCCTACTTATTTATTATTTTTATTTTCAACTTTACACAACAGTTTAAGGATTACACTTATTTAAAGGAATGTTTATAATATTTTTTTTTTAAATTAATAATCGATTGTTCCTTTTTTCAATATAGATACACAAATAATAATTAATGACTAAACAAGTTATGCACAAAAATATTAAATTACTAAACAAGTTGTAAAAAAAAAGGCAAACTTTAAAACAATATTACAATAAGATGTAATTAGGTGTATGATGAAAAATAGTAAGCTAATAGCTTATAGTGTACCTGTAAATAAAGCAAAACTTAAAATTGCTTATAAATGGAATACAACACATAAAAACACTTATATCTACATACATAAACAAATTACAATGTATAACTTAAAAAAAAAAACATTAACCATTGTGTACAAAAACATAAAGCCAACTACATTAATACAGAAATACATACGCACTTCATCACACATAAAAGCAAATAAAAAAGAGACAACAAAAGGCACCTCTAAGGCTAGGCCTGTGTATAGGATTGCCAAAAAAAATAAAAATAACAACGAATAAAAATAGATGACAGAATTCGAGCGAACATATTACTTAAAATTATTCTTAAAATATTACCTAATTAGTGAAGATCACAAATTGTAAAACATGTATATCAAGAGATGAACTTCATAATTAAAACGATTGGTATAATTTTGACTAGGCCTATATCAAAATTTCTAATAGGAAACCAACCTCTGGCAGTACAAACAACCACTTTTAAAATTTTTTTAGAAAACTTATTTTGTTCAAACTGTATTTAATATAATTTGGTAACTGATTAAATGTCCTGGGTGCGATGAACTCAAAAGTTTAAGTGAAAAAAGTAATATTTGGTTTTGTAATCTTTAAATTTGTCGAATTTCTAAATTTTATTGTGTAATCATTAACCCTACTTGGAATATTACCGCTTCTTATATAAAACAGCTCCATTACCTTATAAATACATATACTTTATTGGCAATATCCCGAGTTCCACAAAAAGAGGTTGGGAATGTTCAGTTTTTGATTTTCGCTTTATAACTCTAACAATTCTCTTTTGAATTATAGAGGCCGTTTTTATATTAATTTGGCAAGTACTACCCCACAAAGCAATTTTCCGTATTGTATTCTACTATGAAATAAATCAAAATACACTTGTGGTAAAATATTTTGAGGACAAACCATACCGTATTGTATCAGCTGATTCTATTTTGTTACCCACTTAAAGTATTTAAACAAATTTAATATTAAATATTTATTTAAGTAAAATGAAAGAGGTTAATAAATGATGTTACACTAAATACTTTAATCTTTTGTCTTTCTTAGTTTATTTTGTGTTAAATAAAGTGTGTCTTTTCATTTTGTATTTGTTTACATTGATTTTACTTTGAAAATTCCTTTTACAGTCCTATTTAAAAATCAATTTTCTTGTCACGCAATACAATAAAAATAAGAAGAATAAATCAATTGAATAAATAAGTATCATATATATTAAGGAAAAAATTGTTATAAAATAACTGAAAAGCGTGATTTTGTTCTTGTTGCTTTTACCATAAGAAATTAGCTTAAGAATTCGTTTTAGGCAGCCTATTTTTCAAAAAATTTCTGAGGGGACCAGGGGTATAGGTCCAATGGGCGAAAATATATGGTCGAGCCGGCTCTGCTCATCACTTATTAACGCAACAGACAGACAGACGAAGACGGACAGGCGAGTCCACATAATTTCTTCCAAAAATACAGTTTGGCCCTGCAGTGCAAAAACTAGAGGATCATAACGTGAAGTATGTAAACGAAACAACTGTCGCTGGTAATTGCTTGGTCCATCAATACTCAATCAATATTCCGTATCTCATTGTTTTGGACGAAGTTACGAACATAATCAAATTTCGTAATAAAAAAACTGAACAGAAAGGGGTGCCCGGAACCCCCCCCCCCCCCGCATCAGGCTACGTCCCTGATTAACAAACTAATACTGCCACAAATATGCGAAGTCAGTCTATTTCAATTGGAACAGGCGTTGCACATTTGCGGCATCAGTCTGTAGATAGAAACCGGATGTCTCATATATGCGACACTATAGTCTATGCGTACTGAAAAAATGTTACAATGGTGACTGAGAAATAAACAGTTTTTGATTGACGAAATGTAGAACGGTCAATATAAAATTGCTAAGATGCCTTACTTCTAAAACGAAATGTTTAAGTGTTTTTTATGACTTTTCTACTTTGTATAAACTAATTTGTATAAAGATTTCGTATCTATTATATTTATTTCTCCCATATGTTTATAATTTTGATTAAACTCAATTTTTAAACACACCTTAACTACTAAATAATGTATATTTATAATATTAATACATATATATACACCTTGTTTCCGTCTTGCAACTTATTTTGTGTAGTGTAAACTTATTGTTATTAGACGGTGTATAAATGAATTAAACGCACCCATTTTTTGTGACCATGGATGGTATGAATTAGCGTGAATTACCACATCAGTAGTGGTTGGTTTCCTATATATTTTAAATTATAGTTCATTTCTGTTTTTTTATAATGGTTAAGTCCAGATAGTTAATCCTGTTATTGATATCCTTTTCCATTGTGAATTGTATATTGGTGTTTAAACTGTTGAGGTAGTTATGTAGTAGGTCAAGTTGTCGGGTTGTGCCTTTAAATATTAAAAAAGTGTCATCAACATATCGCTTATAAAACAAAATTTGGCTGTAGTATTTAATTTTACTTGATAATAAAAAATTGTTTTCAAAATAATTTAAAAAACAATTCTTCGTTTAATTCATTTATATACCGTCTAATAACAATACCCATGTGTGAACTTCATTATCAGGAAGAGCTGCAAACAATAAAATACATAAAAAGCAGGAATGGATACAGTACAAAAATAGTTGATAAATTACTTCACAAACACCTGAGTAAAAATAGAGATGAAACAAAATCAATGAAATTCATTTCCGCGGAATATACCAACTTATTGCCTAATTATTTGAAAAATGTATTCAAGAAACATAATGTGACAGTGTCATTCAGAACGAGCAATAATATAAAAAAACAACTGCGACCAAAATCAACAAAATGCATTGAAAATTGCTCCGGTGTTTATAAGCTCAAGTGCAGCGATTGCAATAAATTTTATATTGGACAAACTGGCAGAAAATTCAAGGATAGATTTAAAGAACATCTACCTAAAAAAGACATTGCACATAACAACTCAAAATATGCTACACACCTAATTGACAATGATCATAGCTATGAGAATTTGACAGCGAATTTATGTATAAAAGGTCGCCTAATGAATGCATTGGACGAATTTGAAATTTACCAAGCTAATTTGCACCAGAGTAGCTTAGTCCTCAATGAACAATTATATTTTAAATCGAATAGCCTGTATAACACCGCAATTGCTACCTGTATGCTTATAAATAGTATTGACGATGGAGATAACGGATGTAATCGCTCAGTAGACCAGTGACCGGTGCAACGTCAACATGGCCTAAAGCCAACTGTTTTAAAGTTTTTTAAACTTTGTTTTTTGTTTTTAATTATATGTGAAATAATTTGTGTTTGGTTTGTGTGTGTTTGTCTTGAATTATGACATGCTCACATATGAGTAAAAATTTTATAAAACCTGAAGATAATAACGTGTTCCTGAAACGCGCATACTATTACACTACACAAAATAAATTGCAAGACGGAAACAAGGTATGT
Organism: Philaenus spumarius; assembly: GCA_018207615.1. Taxonomy (NCBI): domain Eukaryota; kingdom Metazoa; phylum Arthropoda; class Insecta; order Hemiptera; family Aphrophoridae; genus Philaenus; species Philaenus spumarius. Next base: position 35,330 of record JAGFPH010010105.1, read on the forward strand.
ATATATGTATATTAATATTATAAATATACATTATTTAGTTGTTAAACTGTTGCAACTGGAGACATAAAAATGAACACCTTAACTACGTTGTATTTGGTTCATAGTAGGCCTATCACTTTTGAATTTGTTTCTTTCGATTAAGAACTTTTTATAGTAAAAGGATAATACGTTTATTGATTCATGGAATCAACCCAAGAATACAAGTATACATATTAATATTGAAAACATTTGAAAATGTAAAAAAGTTGATTGATTCATGCCTCTAACCTAGAATGCTTAGGACACTAACCATTCGTCTACCGAGGCACGGTGAAATTAGAACAATCTGAGAATGTTGTGACTAATAATAATAAGTGTAAAATAATATTAAAAGCGTTTTATTTTATAAAAATTCCCTATACATAAGTTGTTTTTCCTGGCTTCAAGGAACATATATGCCAAATTTGAAGAAAATCAAACAACGCGTTTGGTAGTATTCGCGTAACAGACAGACGAAATGCAGCACGGATAAAACTCGCTTACGTTCGGTCAATAAATATATCACACGTACTCCTTCAAAAGTACGTGAAATACCGGCATAGTGCTGGTGTGCGAGTACGGTCCCAATATATTTTAATTTATTTTCCACTTCTTTCACGTTTCCTTTGTGCCATAATTTCCCGTCTGATTTAACCATCCGACATTTCTAAAAACTAGTATTATTGATTCATCTAGCCTAACTCTCAAACTCCACATGATACACTATTTTTTTCCAAAATCTATTTATCATAATTTGCAGCCAAGTGAGTGCCCTGGGAGACTACAATGTAGGTCTACTATGACATCAGCGTAAAGCATTAATCCAGTGACCATTTACAATGCAATCTCCCTCCAAAAACTCACTAAATGGAAAATAAACAGACGCAATTAAAATAACTTTGACGTAAACCAAAACCCGTCACGAAACTGTCCCACCTTTACACCAAACTCATGTCTTTGAACCTTTAAATAGACTTTTCAATATATTCAGCATTCGATTTAAAACACCTAAACATGACAATTTATTAAATAAAGATTGTTTTATCAATTGTTTTCCTTTCTTTTTGCTAGTCTTAAGTAATCGAACGTTAATTGAAGACATTATCCATTCTGGAAGTATTTCCTAAATACAGCTTGTGCCTCATTAATAATTAATTTATATCAGTAATCCTAGTATTGGATCTAATAAGTAACATGTTAGTTAACAGTTTTGCAAAACAGGTAATAAAATATATGCCCCTATAGTTTTGTAAATACCTAACATTTCCTTTCTTATACAAAGGATAAGTTATACAATAATTATTTTAGAAGTTTTTCTGTGCCTGCTCGTGTTTTAAAAATGATCTTGAAACTGTTGTTAATTTTGGTAGAGTGAAACTGAATCTTTTTTTAAAACTCGTAAGGTATTTTGCCTAATCCCGAATAAAAAATAGTTTAGTTTTTAATATACATTTAGGGCGGCATAGTGTGGTGGTTCTCCATCTGGTTGTAACCAAAAGTTCTGTGTTTCTCGTCCAAACATATGTTGAAGTGCAGGCACAATCTGGTTTTGAAGCGTCTCTAAATACTTCATAGAATTTAAATTTCCATCAATTATAAATGGACCGACCAAGCGGTTAACGACTATTCCTGCCCAAACATTAACTTTTGGCGGGCGTTGTGTATGAGCCTCAACATATCAATGTGGATTTGTATCTGTCCAGTAACGACAATTGTGCCTATTGACGATACCATTGGTCATGAAAGTGGCTTCATCACTAAAAAGGATTCTGTTCAGTAACTCAGGTTCAGCATCTACTTTACCCATCATTACATCACAAAATTTTATCCTGTGGTCATAGTCGTCTTCACTAAGCTCTTGTACAAGATGGACTTTAAGAATTTTTCTTACCGAAGATTGGCTGATGTCGTGCTTCAAAGCAGCTCTTCTCGTAAATAAGTGGGGATTTTTAACAAAGGAATGCATAACATCTAATGATTTCTCTTCGTCAATTGAAGGAGCCCTTCCTGGCTTGGGTCTGTCTTTTACAGAATGTGTCTCATTAAACCGTTGAATAATTCTTGCCACCGTAAACCTCGTTATGGGATTGATTCGGTTTGGAAACTTCTCATTGAATAAGTCTGCTACTTTACTGTATGATCTCTTTCGGTCCATATAATCTCTCGTCATTAACACAGTAATTCTTTGAAATTCAGAACCTTCCATAATAGAAATAAAATAACTAACATTATTCGATAGAAAAGTAAACTTGAACTAAAATTCTTGATGGCAATCTAAGCTTTGAACTGATAAAATGCAAGTGAGTAGGACACAAGAGAAAGTCCTAAGTAGATTGTTGAAACTGGTAAGATAAGAACACGGGACATTCCAAAGCATGTAATGTAACTAACAACAGAACAAGAAAATAAATTCTTTTACTATTGTTAACCTTTGAAACCCTGTTTACTAAACTTATATTTCAGATTTTAACCTCGAACAAATTAGAATTTAACTTGCTTTTATTTGATTTTACTTTTAACTTTAATATTTTTCAACATTAATTGATTTTAATTTAATTTAATTTAACCTTTTAAAACGTTGATTTTTAATATATTTTTATGTATTTAATATATGCCATTCTTCCGCCGATTAACCACACTCTAGACTTTCCCTTAGACATACATTCTGCTGACTGTGATTTTATTTTCTCAAAGGGTCTATTTTGTGGAGTATACAAAATAAATTCTCAATGTGTAGTTGTCTAGAGCCTTATATTATGCGTTATATTGTTGTTTTAAATCATTTCCTACTTTGGACCTATAGTTTATGCAAACGGGGAAGGTGGTCGGTCGTTCTTAACCGTCCCACACACACAAGCGCAGGGAATTATGACCGACTCTCATTAGGCTCGGTGCGTCACCAATAATTGTGCATTGTACTCTATACCATAGTGTTTTTATATTTTATTTAAAATCTAACTTATATATTAGTACGATTGTGATTCTGAATTATTATGATTCAGTAATTAATTCTAAGCAAATAGATAAAAAACACGTCGTGTATGACTATCCATTAAAATAACTTTAAAATTATCGGTTTATTAAGCGCACTTGGTTGCTATAAATATTTTGTTATATATATTTTTGAATGAGTTCTTTAGGAGGATGTTTTATATATTTAACAATGCACTTTTATTTTCCTTAAGTTATTGCAGTTGTACATTTTGCCATTTTAATAGTGCAAAACTAATTCAAGTTTCTGAAAGTTCATGCCAAATTTGTGGGAAAAGTACATTAAGCATGTCGAAACCGTGATCAACGACGATTGGAAAATTGAAGGTCTTGACCAAAGAAGTGTTTAGCAGTTCCTGATAAACCTAATACCAGGGGAGGAAGATAGCGACTCATCCAACTAAAGTGAGAGCGACAGTGATCTAGATGACTTGGGATGTGTGTCTTTGTAAAGCGGCCTACACACGGTCAGTTTGGTGTGTCACTTCGGTGTGTTCATTTCTAACTGTCACTTCTAACTGAACGCAACAATCGCCTCCACACGCTCACTTCTGTGTGTCAGTTCGACCTGCCATCCACGAGTAAAAATCCGCCGCGAACGGATATGCGTTAAGGCCGTGTGTTTATTTACGTTTTATGATACATGTTTATTACGTTATTAACTGACCGTGTAGACCACTCTGTGTTCGATCATGTTTTCAGACGATGAATTATTGTTTCTGTGTAGTGCGCAGTGGCATGTGTTATAGTTAAAAGAAGAAAGCGCAGAATCAAGTGCAATATATGGGTTAAGCAGTGGCTTTCAAAACGAGCTAAATACTCACATATTAACATTTTTGATGAGCTGCGATTCCATCCAAAAGACTGGCACAATTACTTGAGGATGATCGGTGTCTCTTGGTCTGATAGGAATAGCAGTTGGTCGTAATACCACAATTTGGGGTGATAAACTTCATCTGCACCCATGCCACTAACCAACCTGTCCACTTTTTTCAATTCCTTGCGAAAGGCACTTCTTAAACTATTGATCTTTCTGGTAACTACAGATTTATTAGCAACTGGATCAATCTCTTTAAGTTTTTCCACAAGACGTTTGTACGATTTCTCAAGCTTTGTTTTATTGTGATAATCCTTTGGGGTTATTTTCCACAAATATTCTTCCCCTCTGAATCGTTTGATAAATTCAAGGAGGAAATCTTTGGTCCAAGCAGCCATATTAACTATTAAGTAAAACAGAAACAAAATTAATAAACACAAAGAGTGTCTGGGAAAGCACTTTGCCACACGCAGACGACGACGCGACGACCGACATGTGGAAATTTCAGGCGTTAATGGCTATCCAACTGTCATCTGTGCGCATGCGCAGATGACTGATGTACCAACTGAAGTGACGCGACCACACACACGCTCACTTCGGACTGCCATCAGTTCGGTGTGTCACACCGAAATGATGAATTTTCATCATTCCATCAGTCCAGTTTTTTGGTGTGAGCTCACATCAATTTTGCATACACACGGTCAGTTTGGTGTGTCACTTTGGAGTGTTCACACCGAAGTGACACACCAAACTGACCGTGTGTAGGCCGCTTAACTGTTATATATTTAGACAATGGATTCATGATTTTTAAAAGCGTTATTTTGTAACACAGCAGTACGGCCGTGTAAGTGTGTTTTTTATTTATTATGTAATCGTTATTTAATTATGTTATTTACATGTTTATGTAAATGACGAAGAGAAACCTGATAATAAACTTAAAAATGACTGAATAGCCGAAACGGCCGTCATTTAGCGACGACAATGGAATATTGAAGACGGTAAGTCCTAAATCTAATAATCAGTTACTTTGTAAGTTTAGAAGAAAAACAAATAGTTTATATTAACCATGTTTATGTTTAAATGTACACAATTATATCTAGGCCTACTTTAGATTGCAAATTGTGCTTTACAATTGTTTAAAAGCACTTTTATTTTCCATTGTTATTAGCACCTGGAATAAAAATAAATTTGCAACAAATATTTATATACAGTAATAGCAATCAAAGTCCGATCGAGAAACAATTCGTGTTAATATTATTTTAATGGTTTGTTGTATGCACAGTGTCGGCGGAGCCGGGGGGATCAGGGTGGTCAAGGGTCAGGGGTTCATAAAAAAGTCAAAGGATATAAAGCATTCTGTATATGTTTATTTTTTCGGACAATGAAGAAAAATATAAGTAATAATAGTTACTGAAGAAAAGTAAAGAGGTAAATAATGATGGTAATAATAATGTAATACATTAATTATGAAGGGGCTCATACCCACATAACCTTATAAAAAGTAATAATTTAATTTATGTTCATGATCATATTGAAATTTTGGAGAGTTAACTAACAGGTAACACTTCAATTTCACAATGATAATTCGTCAAGGTCAAAGTCGGAACCCAAGTATGTACGGTACGGTATTTTCGCCTAAAATACGATAATTGAGAAGAGTAGTATGCATCGGCGAAATAATTTGAATTATTTCAAATACATTTTTTATTTTTTTATTATTAAAAGTTTTATTTAAAATACATGTTTACTATAACAGTAGCTTATATACATATTTATAATATATACAAAACAATACACTGAGAACAAAATAGTATATTTACAGTTTAGTAAAACTATCCGAAGTAAATATGATATATAAATAAAAGTGAACAATTGAACAAAAATACCTAATAAGAGCATTTTTACATAATATTTGTTAATAATTAATTGTTAATCTTATAGAGTATCATAATATAATTAATTGTTAATACTTATACTTATAGAGTATCGTGAATCTATTTTTTTATGAGTTAATTTTAAATTGTTTATTTATCCTGTAGACTGTAGATCCCTCACTCAAACAGAAAGTCCAACAAACTGCGTTGCTTTTACCTCCGACAAAGCGTCCTATCGGAGTTTTTGGTTTTCAGATTTCTCAATAGGTTATTGATTATTAAATGTCATAGTGTCATAGCAGAAGTAGGGAGGTTGCGCGACGCACTTAACCTAAAACGGGACCTTTTCAGTACTATCGGATTGTAAGTGGTGTTTTTATGATGTTATGAGTGGTTTGTTCTTCATTTTTTCTATTTATCTGTAGTAATGAAGAGACAGAAAATTACAAACTATTTTAATAAGAAAATTAAGGTTGACACATCATTAAGTGAAAATGACTGTAGTGAAAACATTATGATACTGTCGTGCAAAGTAGCCCGAGTATTAATCCTAGAGCCAGTGACCCTGTTCCAGCTTCAACATCATCTACGTTTGAAAGAGATGAAGGTAATGAACCATTCCAACCCTTGACTATTAAATACCCAACGAAAGTTATAAGTGGAGTAAATCGATCATTTAAACCAGAGTGGTATAAGAAATGGTCGTGGTTACACTGGAATTCTGAATCTGAATCAGTAAAATGCTTTGTTTGTATGAAAGCTAAGAAGCTTAACTTAAAGGTTATGTCCAAAACGAAAGTAGACAAAACATTCATTATCAGTGGATTTTCGAATTGGAAAAAGCTTCTGAGAAGTTTTCTTCTTTTGAAAGCAGTGAATGCCATAAAGCGTCAGTTGCATCCATAATGTCCTTCAACCAAACTCCAATTACGGCACAGTTGTGTAATCAAATAAATACTAGGATGATGGCTGCACAAAAAGCCCTTATTAGCATTGTGTCTTCAATTAAGTATTTAGCCAGCAGTACCATGGCATTAAGAGGTCACGGAGACAATGAAGGAAATTTCTATGAACTTTTGCAGTTGAGAGCAAATGACATTCCTGAACTGAAGGAATGGCTTCAAAGAAAAAAAAGGGTGGCTTACTCATGACAACCAGAATGAAATCCTGGAGCTCATGGCCTTAGAGGTGATGCGGAAACTCAATAATAACACAAAAGAAGATGAATATTTTGCCTTAATAGTAGTTGAGACAACGGACATTTCGACAAAAGAACAAGTGTAACGGGCCCCGCCTCGTTGGGTTCGGCTCTCCTGTGTCCGAATC
>JAGFPH010010106.1:1623-15122 GCA_018207615.1 Philaenus spumarius
AAAGTGTTGGAAAGCAAATCGACAGTATACATCGAGGTGGTGGGTTAATAAGTTATATTTAAATTCTACCTGGAAAAATTGTAAATCGTACTACAGAGTTACTATCAAAGAGTTAAGTTACTAAATTCTAAGGATAACCCTTTAATAACGAGTAATATTTTGTATGAAAATAAAAACCAAATAGTTTAAAATGAAAGCTGTGCGAAGCAAATCGCACAGTATACATCGAGGTGGTGGGCTGATAAGTACTATTTCAAATCTACCTGGAAAAATTTTAAATCGTGCTATAGACTTATTACCAGTCGAATTACACATACCAGGATATCAATATTGTGGACCAGGTACACGGTTACAACAAAGATTAAATAGAAACGATCCAGGTATTAATAAATTAGATCAAGCTTGTAAGGATCACGATATAGCATATTCAAAATATACAGATTCAAATCATAGAGCTATTGCTGACAATCAATTGGCTAATAAAGCTTGGCAACGAGTCACATCATCAGACGCTAGTTTTGGAGAAAAAGCCGCTGCGTACGCGGTGACTAATATTATGAAAATGAAAAATAAATTAGGGGGCGGTAAAACTAGTAACAAGAAGAAAGGAAACGATAAAACTAAGAATGAAGGAGGAAAAAAGAAGAGAGCTTGTAAAACCAGCAAAGCACTTCTGAATGCATTTCGTCTTTTGAAGGAGAAATGCATTGATAAAAAAAGTGATAAAGTTAAAAAGAAAAACAGTACAATTAAAAAGAAAAGTGGTACAGGTTACTATTTAAAACCATACAAAGGCGGAGGAAGTAAAAAAAAAAATTATTATTAAAATTACCTAATCGAGCGTTATCAAATACTGATTTAGAAAAATATGTTTTTGAATTGAAAATACCTAATTTCAGAGGTATATTTATGCGTGATAACCTTCCTTATAAAATTTTACAAAATGAAAACGGTATTGTAAATTTAGATAGTGTTCAAGGAAAAGGAACTCATTGGGTATGCTATCGTAAAATAAATGAGAAAATATCTTATTTTGATAGTTTCGGTAATTTAAAACCTCCACCGGAACTAATAGATTATTTCAAATCATCTTCGAATAATGTAAACATTTATTATAACTACACCACTAAACAGAAAACGAATACAATTAATTGCGGTCATTTGTGTTTAGCGTTTCTAACAGGAAACATCTGATGATATCATGTTATGCTTAAACGGGAGAGGCTCGCAATTATCTTGTGATATTTTTCCGCCAATAGATTTATCTACTCATAAATATGAAATTGGTTTAATCGATCTCATGACGTATAATACAATTCCAAATATTGAAAAAAATGTTAATGATACATTTCACTATGGAGAATTTTTTATTAAAATCCCTGAAGGATCTTACGAATTAGAAAATATGATTTCTTTCTTAAAAGAGACTATGAAACATGAAAAACATGTTGTATTGGATATACGAGGAAATAATAATACTTTGAAAACTAGAATCTTCTGTTCAAAACTTACAAGATTCGACAAGCCTGGTAGCATTGGTCCATTATTAGGATTTGAAAAGAAGAAATTGGAACCTAATATATGGCATACTTCTTCAAATACTGTCAACATTAACAAAGTAGATACAATACGTGTTGCTTGCAACATTGTGCGTGGCTCATATAAAAATGGTGTTGAAGGTCATATTCTTCATGAATTTTATCCCTTAGTCGAGCCAGGTTATAAAATTGTTGGAAAACCGACCACCGTAATATACTTACCTTTAAATATAACTGGACTTCTTCACAACGTATCAGTACGACTCGAGGATCAGGAGGGGCAACTTATAAATTTCAGAGACGAATCTGTTACACTGAGACTTCATTTAAGATGTGAATCTACTTAAGTATGGTATTAGTTTTCAGTAATAACAGAAGTAATAATTTACTACCAACAACCAGTTCTAAAAATCGCACTTTTATAAAGTTGACCAGGAGCAACCAAGAGTTTCTAGAATCTTTAGGCTTTATGGTCAATCGAAAATATGTTACAAGTAGATGAAAAAATTATTTTCGATGAAACTATTATCGATTTGGAATACCATACTCATCTGCCATATGCGCAAACAACATATGGGTTAAACGATGAAATACGTATACCTGTTCACCAGCAGAATGTATACACATTGCCTAGCAAAAGTTACATATACATAGAGGGAACGTTTAAAGGAATAAAACCTGATGGTGTTAATGAGGATGATAAAATGGAACTTGTCAGCAATGCGATGGCTTTTCTTTTCGACGAAATACGTTATGAAATCTGTGGTACAGAAATTGATCGCATAAAAAATGTAGGAATAACATCTACAATTAAAAATTTACTAACAAGTCGCGAAGACGAAAAGAATATATTACTAAACGCAGGTTGGAGGTTGGATACATTGCCATTGAAAATTAAAAAAACTTTTTCATTTTGTATCCCATTAAAATTACTACTTGGATTCGCCGAAGATTATAAACATATAATTATGAATGTGAAACAGGAGTTAATACTGTTAAGAAGTTCGTCGAATGTAAATGCGATTGTAACAACGGAAACAAGTCCTAAGGTTGATCTAGTTATAAATAAAATCTTTTGGAAAATACCTTACATTAGAGTTTCAGATGAGTATAACCTATCACTGTTACGATTAACAGATAAAGATCAACCTATATCTGTTCCATTTCGTCGTATGCAACTTCAAGAATATCCGGCGTTACCGGAAACTAAAAATATAACTTGGACAGTGAAAACAGCATCGAATACAGAGAAACCACGTTACGTAATAATTGCGTTTCAAACAAATAGGAAAAATGTTAGCAATAAAAATGCCAGTCATTTTGATTTTTGTAATATTCAAAACGTTAAATTATATCTGAATTCACAATACTATCCCTATGATAATTTTAATGGGAACAAAGCAATTATTTATGATATGTTTGTGAAATTTCAATCGTCCTATTACGGCGATAGCGACAAAAAACCTTCTGTCGACAAGGATACATTTCTCGCCAAAACTCCGCTATTTGTTATAGACTGTTCAAGGCAAAATGAAACATTGAAAATAGGAACTTTGGATGTACGCGTGGAGATCGAAGCAAGTGAAAATATTGGTGCACAAACAGCAGCTTACTGCCTTATAATTCAAGATGGACTTGTAGAATATACACCTTTGTCTGGTATTGTAAGAAAAATATTTTAGTATTATTAAAAAACAATTTTTTTTGAACAAATGTGTTTTTATTTAAATCCTAATAAATTATTTGATATAGTGAGAAATATACTCATATTTATGCTATTCTTATATTTTCCATCTGTTCACACACTTGACTCAACTAACTTAAAGATATTATTGGATGGTAAAAGGTTAAATGATTGAAACAATAAAATAATTTTAATATTTATTTCATTTCCTGATATATACATTTAGAACATAACTATACAATAATAAAGTACAAAATAAAATAACAAGTTATACTTTTAAATACATTATTTAAAATAAGTAATTCTCAGTGAATTATATTTATATTAAATGAGACTTACTTTTGACCAGACCTGCTTTTTCGATAATTTTTTTAAATTATCTAACTCAGAAAGTTCTATTTCTATTAACAAATGTGTGCTTTCAGATTTAGATGATTTATTTTTCACAAAGGTTATTGAAATTTAATTCCAAACCATCTTCCAAATCAGAAGCACAAGATGAATCATCAAATGATTCTTTTCTTTTACGTTTATTGTTTGTTTTACCTTCTTCCTTTTTTAACAGATCAGTGAGTAATTGTATAAATGAATTACATGCGCCTACAGTATATGTTATTGTTTTAATGTCTGATGAATCTAAATACGTCTGCAGTAATGCTAGTAAATCGTTGAATTGAAATTTATACATTTTATTTTTTTCTAATTTTATTTGCGAAGGTTCTTCGTCAATTAATTTTTCTTTAATACAATTAAATAAAGTGCAATACACATTAAATATATTAGAAATCTCTTTGTCTTTTTCTTTTTCTAAATATTGTTTGATAGGAGTAATTTTCGACTCCCAAGTAACGAAGCTATCTACTCCTATAATGATTATTGTTTCTAAAAGCCAACTAATGGTTAATCTATTTCCGATGACCTTCCTACGATATTCTTGGTTGATGGACTCCATATCTAAAAAAAAATAAAACAACTAATTAACTCTTGACAGATGATATCTTTTTCACAAATTACAATTCTGTTCCCTTTATTTACTCAAATATCTTTATCTGAATGGTTGAAGATTAATATGATACCCAACTAGATCGTTAATATTTTTCAAGAACATAACCATTTTCTACCAGTTATAAATAACAAAAGATGGTATTTATTTTTCTGAAAAAAACTTTAAACTGTTATTGATATTATAAAGTGATTTACAAGTTTAAATTCATTAATTAATTTTTTGTCTTACCTCGTGATTTGGAGAAGTCCCTTGAGAAATATCGTTAATTTCTTTACAGACTTGCGTCAATAATATTTATGTACTGTTCACTTTCCTCTTGCGTGTTGTTTTTTCCAATCTATTCTTAGACAAAGTCTCTGAACATGAACGTTGTGACCATAATATTTTATTGTTGTTAAAGTTATTTAAATCTTTTGAATTTAATAAAAATTGTCTATTAATCCACTCGTAGTTCGCTAACTGAAATGCTCCAACGTTTGTACACTCTAAACCCATAACAAAACTAAAAATAGCATGTGTTTTGAATTATTATCGTAAACTCGGTTTAACCTTCACAAAGGCAAAAGTCATTTCAATAAGCAGCAAAGTGAATCTTTTTATCAATCACTCTCAACTATTTGCATTAATATAAATCGATAAATTCCAAGAATTAACTCACTGCTAACGTCAATCAAATGATCCGTATATTTTTATCAAACATGCATTACTTTTTATCAATCACCCGTAATTTTTTCTTAACGAACCGTAACTATTTGCGTCAGTATTAAACCTGAGGATAAATTCCTAAAAACTCAAAGTATCAATTATTTTCTGTATGAAAACGTTAATATATTTAAAGTCTTCAGTGTTCTGAGAGACGTTGTAAAGATCATGGCTGATAAGCGTCGTAGAGTTCATTTTCGAGACGATTTAAATATGTTCATTACGTCAGTACTGATTCCGAATATAAGGAGGCGAGAAGCGGTATGTGTTGGTTAATATTAGCAGCGGATCGTGCAAGAGAAGAACGTTTATCTAGTGATTTTAGTAAGCAAGTAGAAATAAACAACAAAAAGGACGTTTTAACACTGCAAGCACCACCCCAAAAATAGATGGCGTGTTCTGGTAGAGATGTTACTGGCTGTTGGGGTGATACTGTTTCTAATTGTACAAAAAAGGATTTAGTAAAGTCTGGTTTTTACCATACAAAACCATTTAAAAATATTGTATGCTGTGGTTGCGGTTGGGAGTCTGGAACAACGAAATTAACAATTAAACACATCAATTTTCTGCATAAAATTTCAAACCCAAATTGTGAACAAAGCAAGAATATTCCTGCAAATTTAATCGAGTATGGAGAGTGTAAAAAAATCGTTGTTGACGCTGAAAATCTTATGAGAGAAACGTTTCTTTCTTGGCCTAAACAATATCCTAATATTGATGAAATGGTTAACGCCGGTTTTTATTATACTGGAGAAGGAGATGCTGCCAGATGTATTGAATGCGGAATTACAGTTGATCGGTGGGAGGAAAATGATTCTCCAAAATGGGAGCACAGAAGATGGGCATCACATTGTAAGATAGTCGAAAATTATTAATGTAAAAAATGAATGTAAAAACATTGTAAATCATAAACATTATAATAATTTTTTGTGAAAATAAAAATAACTTTCAAGACATACTGTATTTACTTACCAAAATATACCATTTTATACGTTAACGTTTAGTGTGTTAGAGAAATCTTTAGTTCAAGTTTAATCAAAATCGAATCAATTGTTATTGAGATATTTGAATTTAAAATATTTTGCCTCTCCTTGGAAGAAGTTTTGTGATCATAGCACTTATCATTTGTGAATTTTAAAAAACATATAAGTAATTATGAAACAGATACGTTAAGACACACTAGATTGCGTTGCTCTCGTTTTATGTTGAACGAGTTGTTTTGTATACATTATAACACTTTATATGAAATTGATTACATTTTTTAAACATACTGTGTCAATTTTAAATATTGTAGACACCACCATTACCATGTGTTTACGTTACTTAGAAGCACTAGATTGCGTTGCTATCGTTTTATATTGAACGAGAAACTTTTGAAACTTACTGTGTCAATTTTAAATATTAAAGACGCCTCCATTAACATGTGTTTACGTTACTTTTAGACACACTAGATTGCGGTGCTCTTGTTTTAAATTGAGCGAGTGGTTTTATATAAAAAATATACATTATAACACTTTTGTAAATGTAATTAAACTTTTGAATCATACTGTTTAAGACAATGTTAATATTATATTGTAGACACCGCCATTAGCATGTGTTTATGATAAGTTTAGACGCACTAGATTGCGTTGCTCTCGTTTTATATTGAACGAGTTGTTTTATATAAAATTAATTTTATATTAAAAAATATACATAATAACACTTTATATGAAAATGTAATTAAACTTTTGAAACATACTGTGTCAATTTTAAATATTTTTGACATCGCCAGTAACATGTGTTTACGTTACTAGATTGCGTTACTCTCGTTTTATATTGAACGAGTTGTTTTATATAAAATTAATTTAATATAAAAAATATACATTATAACCCTTTATATGAAAATGAAATTAAACTTTTGAAACATACTGTATCAATTTCTTCTATTAACGTCAATCAAATGATTCATACGTTTTTACTAATGGCATGTATATTTTTACCAACTATGTGTTAACATAATCCTTGGGTAAGCAACTAAGCGTTAATTTTTTTTAATCACCCGTAACATTTTCTTAACGAACCAGAACTATTGACATCAACATATACGATTCTTAGAAATCGATAAATTAAAAGAATCTGTTTGCTATTAACGTCAATCAAGTGATCCATAACTTTTTATTAAAGACCCGTTTATTTTCATCAGCCATGCGTATCTTTTTATCAATCACCCTTAACATATTCTTACCGAACCAGAACCATTTACGTCAACATATACGATTCTTAGAAATCATAAATTCCAAGAATCTGTTCGATACTAACGTCAATCAAGTGATCCATAACTTTTTATTAACGACCCGTATATTTTCCTAACGATCCGTAACTATTTACGACGGTATAATCATAAACACAATGCGATCACGCGATCGACATGAGTGATCACGTGTACATTATATTAGAACGTCATATAAAAAAATATGTACACTTAATATATGAAAACATAATTAAACATTCGAAACAAACTCTACTTAACACTTTGAAATTTTAAACGCTGTCATTAACATCTGTTTACAATATAACGCTATTATTTGAATGTATAATTACTCTTATTGTATTAACATTTGTTTAAAGTACGTTTTAAAAGGACTAGATTGCGTTGTTAATATGTATTTTTGCAACAGACTCTGTACTCTTACTTAACGCTGTCATTAACAGTACTAGGAAACTATTTAGTTCAAGTTCGATCAAAATCAACTGTTCTTGAGTTATCGATATTTTTAAATATTTTGCTCCTTATATTTTTTTGGTTATGCAACCCATATAACACGAATGTTTAAAGCTTGTGTTAGGAAAATCTTTAGTTTAATTTCGATCAAAATCGGATAAACGGTTCTAGAGATATTGAATTTTAAAATATTTCTCCCCTTAATTTTTCGGTTATGCAACCCGCACAAAATGTGGTCAACATACCTTAGATGTGTTCGGAAACTCTTTAGTTTAAGTTCGATCAAAATCGGATCAACTGTTCTTGAGTTATCGAATTTTAAAATATTTTGCTCCTTATATTTTTTGGTTATGCAACCCATATAACACGAATGTTAAGAGCTTGTGTTAGGAAACTCTTTAGTTTAATTTCGGTCAAAATCGGATAAACGGTTCTAGAGATATTGAATTTTAAAATATTTTGCCCCATCATTTTTTCGGTTATGCAACCCGCACAACATGTGGTCAACATACCTTGGATGAAGTTTGGTGGTCATAGGACTTACCGTTTGTGAATTTTACTATAACTTTTTATTAACGATCCGTATATTTTTACCAACCATGCATATCTTTTCATCAATCACCCGCAAAATTTTCTTAACGAACCACATTATATCACTTTTTTATGCAAATGTAATTAACACAATGTTAACATTATATTCCAACGAAGCGTAACTTTTTATCAATCACCCGTAACATTTCTTAACGAACCAGAACTATTTACATAAACGTGATCCATTTTATTAAAGGCCCGTATATTTTTACCAACGGATCGTAAATTTTAACGATTCATTGCGTTGCTCTCGTTTTATATTTAACGAGTTGTTTTATATACATTATAACACTTTATATAAAATGTAATTAAACTTGTTGTGTACACAGTCATTAACATGTGTTTACGTTATACTTAGACGATCTAGATTTCGTTGCTCTCGTTTTATATTGAACGAGTTGTTTTATATACATTATAACACTTTATATGAAAATGTAATTAAACTTTTGAAACATACTGTGTTAACATTTTCTTAACGAACCAGAACTATTGGCGTCAACACATATACGATTCTTAGAAATCGATAAATTCCAAGAATCTATTCGATACTGACGTCAATCGTACGAACCATAACTTTTTATCAACGACCCGTATATTACGATTACACGCTAGATCGAGCGTAAACCAATTAGTCACGCTCAATTTGTTATCGCGTCACGGACAATTTGTTATCTGGTGACCTTTGGTCAAGGGTCACGTGACCTAAAACAATTAGTCACGCTCAATTAATTTGTTATCTTGACCTTGGGGGGCAAGGGTCAGGTGACCTGGGGTCAAAAGGTCAAGGTTGTACCAGAACTCTTGTTTCTACACTACTGTAAATGTAAATGCATTCAACGAACGTGTATTGTTTCAGTATAGGCCAAATCTAGAATTGTTTTGCTAAGCTTTTGATTAAAATCAGCTGATTTATCTGTTATAGGGCTGTGCCCTCGTATTTTGACAATTTTCAAACCTTAAGATCAATACTTTGCAAAATCCTTTCTTAATGCACTTTAACATAGTGGTATGAAGGTGTCCTAAAAATTTTAAGGCTCTAGCTATTTTGGTTCCGGCTGTAAGTTGATTATGAATCAGTCATTCAGTCAGGACTTGTTCTTTTATGAATAGAGATTTATAGGGAAGTCGCATCATGCTAACGACTAGAATAGCTTTTTAGAAATCTACCTAATATGACATTGTTCTTACTTATAATTATACTTACTACTTACTGCATTTGTTATTATTATTTCTGCTAAGATGCTTGAAACATTTGTTTTCTTGTTTATCCGCCTTTCTTAGCTTTGTCTTTTCTTCGCCTGACGCGTTTCGGATAGACCCCATCTTGAGAAGCTTTGTTTGCTACTATATATGCTTCTTTTTTTGTTATATGTGTGGAAAAAGTGCGTTTCGTGCAGACCTCAATCCGAATTAGAGGTACTGTGGGGCTCAATCCAGAGCGTACTGGCAATACCCACTAAAACGACCGCCCTCACCCCGAGTAAGGAAGTCACTCTGGCTCCGAACCCAGTCACAAGAGTGTTTCTTGCCTGACCTCTCCTGAGACAGCGTTACAACACTCCTGTAACCGCGTAACGGACAGAGACACTCCGCATGCATCACTGGGGTGAGCGTCAGCAGCATCTAGGGGCCATTCCCTAATGGCTGCAAGCAGCAATCTAAAACTCACTTAAATATAAAAGCAGGCAAACAGATTAGTGTCAATAATGAATGGTGTCGCAGCCTGAAGAAACCTATGGCGGGTCGTCCAGGATAGCGGCAGGCCGGGACCTACCATCTTCCGGGATGTCGAGTCTCCCGCAGATCTCAGCTATATGAGGATAGCCTGAGTTGCGTGCATCCTGAAACAGTTTAGTGGCACATCTTATAGCAAACATTTCTAGGGTAGGGATACCAGCTGACCCTAGAATGGTGGAGTTCCTCACGTACCATGGCTGATGCGCGAGTCTGCGAAGAGCAGTAGTCTGAAGAGTCTCCAATTTTTTCCTGCTGGATTTGCTGGCAAGCGCCCACCAAGCGGTAGACGCGTACATCAGCACTGAGCGAACTATTAACAGACAAATTGTTAATTTAGCTTTTACTGGCAGAGGGCTATGCCTCGCCAACAAGGGTGAGAGGAAACCCTGGATTTTCTTTCCTTCGGAGACCTTGTTCTGTACGTGTCGCCTGAAGTTGAGTCGACTGTCCAGCGTTATGCCGAGGTACTTTACGGTAGGCTTCCAAGGGATAGCCAACCCGTCAAGCTCCACTGCGGGAGGGATTCTGCGTTTCATTTTGCGTCTTTTCCTGAAACAGATGGAGTCAGATTTATCCGCATTTATCTTAATGCGCCATTTCTGCAGCCACGGGGACAAACTATATATGCTCTACCATTGTCTCCTATTTATACTTGTTCTCCCCCCCCCCTTTCAACCTGTTTACTGCCTGTTCTCTATTGTTTGTAAACAAGTAAACAACTATTCATTTTAGATCATTGACCTACGTCCTATATTTCTAGAATTTTCCATTTTTATATTAATTTTATATTTTCAAACATAATGTTAGATTGTGTGTTAATTTGCTCATTTATTATTTTTTGGTCTTTTAACTTTAATTTAAATATTTCCATTATTCTATTATATTAAGCCTTGTTCCTTTATTTATTGGGTGGGTTAATTTCATAAATGTTTGCATATCCCTAGGTTTGTGGTCCTCGTTAATTAAATGATTCGCGAAATTTGAATCTTTTTTATTATATATAAATTATCTTATATGTTCTTTATATCTAGTTTTTAATTTCCGTCCAGTTTGACCAATATATTCAGCTTCGCATTCGCATTGTAAAAGGTATACTCCACTTTCGTTGTATTTGTCTCTTTTTTCTATATTATTATTTAATTTGTATTTTATTGTATTATTCGTTTTCATTGCTAAATTTACTCCATATTGTTTAAAAATCTTTTAAATTTATATATTTCTTTACCCGTGTAAGTTATTGATGTCCATTTTTCTTTTTTATTATTATTCTCTGTAGGCCTATTAAAAAAAAAAAAATATATATATATAGGAGTGTGTAAGAATCTCCCTTCGCCGGTTTATTTGAAATATGAATTAAAAACTATAAGTTGTGGCTTCTATCGTGAACATAAATTTAGCTTAAGGCTTGGAAGGACTGAAACAATATTTCTGAGTTGACTGTAGCCCTCCAAGTGGCAGCGCTATACACTACTAGAATTGAGTTTGTGTGCGTTCATTCTTCCGCTAACAAATATAGGGCAGCTTACTAAAGGTGGAAACAGACGTAATCACGAATGTAAATGTACTGAAATGCGCATGCGTGACAATGTCTAGTATTCCTCCGCGAGCAACAAGTTGATGTGATAACCACCAGAGTGCGGACTTACCACTCGAGTAGGAACGCAAATTCGGCGCGTACATGCTTCCACAATAAAGCAGATTTCTTCGTCATAAATTATCCAAATTTATTGAAATTACTTTTATTTGAAAGGTGAACTTCGAATGTGGTGAGCTTTTTACAGTTTTGATATTTTCATTATTGAATAAGAAGAAAAATCACAAACTTTGATTTATAGTTAATTTAAAAAAACCAAGTTCAATTAAAAGCAAATTAAATGATATCCACATTCGGACTGTCCTAACCTTTAAGACATATTCAGAATAATTTTCTGATCATTATTGGGCCTACTCCAGTAATCTTGTTACGCGATTAACATTGCTCTTATGGGAGTTGAAAACTACTCGTCACGGATGGCCTAATAGCCCAGTCGGTGTATGTTAAAACTACCAGTAATTTGCAATACGGCTGTTTTTTTTTATAAGTACCTTAAAGTATGTAGATTAATATAAAAAAAGTTTACCAGTCTATCGATTTTCCTTAAATTTAAATTCTTTTTCGATATTCCTTAATATTTCGAGCTGGGATAAATATAAATAAAAATAAAAAATACCACCAATGAATACTTAAATGTTAAGTATTCGTTGATACCACCGTGTAGGGTAAGTATTTTTAAATAAAAAAGGTCATATGTATTTATTTCGTCCGAACAATGGTTTGTCTTGAAAAAATTCGATAATACAGGAATGTATTTTGCAGCAAGGGAAATCACTAAAAGGGGATATCTAATTCATATATGAAGCGTTGGCTGATTCTAAATTGGCTGAATTTTAATATATCGAATTGAAACTTGACATAGGAGTTAAAATATATATTTTAAACCTTTATGCTGAGTCTCATCTTGTTATCTTGAAAATGACCCGATCTAGATCCACTTGAATTGGGTTTATCGATTTTAGGAGTACCGGACCCTCGAACTCATTTTAAACGGCTCCAGTTTTATCAATTTTTGGAATATCAACATCAAATTTGTATTAAGGAATATCGAAAAAAAATGTTAATAGATTTTTTTCGACTTTGGGAAATCGATAGACTGTAAACTTTTTTTATATCAATCTACATACTTTATTGTACTTATAAAAAAAATCAGCCGTATTGTAAATTACTGGATCTTTTGGTCTAAAATTACCCCTACCGACTGGCCTATAAAGTAACACCACATTTTGTTCCAGCTCTGATCAGAATAAAACATAACTCGCAACGCAAAAACCTAAGACCGCGAAGGCCAAACGTTATTGCTAAGATGTTTAGTGTCAAAGTTTTGACCTTCAAAATCTGAACATTATTTTGCATCTGCAGATGTTTTGGTTTTTTACGCGCATATGGAACCAGTTCTCGACCTTGGACGACTCTATTTGGCAAACGCAGTAGTAAGAAGTTAGTGCTAAAGATTTGCATATTGATATTTTTAAATCTGCTCACATGGTCACAACTAGTAATAATAACTGTAAATTTTGTCGTGTTGTTATATTTAAGTAAGTAAGAAGAGAGTCGTTTGTAGGCCCACAACTCGTGCTTCGTACGATGACTCGGAAAATAAACTATAGAATAGGCTTTTTTGTACGCATGTGGTGAGACAGTTCGTGCTTAGTTGTAGTGTTGTTTGTACTCTAGCAGGCGCCTGCTGCTTCACTCGAGGTAGATCTTCGTCAAACAACATTACCTACCCGGAAACCTGCCACAGAAGAGGTAGGCCTACATACAGAATTTCAACATTAAATCTTTACAAACCGCATACACATGTACCCACGTCTCCTAGCTTCACTGCAAGGTCACTGACTGTACTCGGACCAATTTTATTAAAATCACACTGTACATTCGGAGTTCTCCCCTGAGTGAAGAAGAGACTTCCAAATTCCACACAATATAAACTTTTGGGTACA
>JAGFPH010010106.1:15132-26397 GCA_018207615.1 Philaenus spumarius
GTACGAATAGTATCCCATGGTATTCACTTTTGCGTGCGAATAGTATCTCAACATATTACATTTTTTGTACGAATAGTATCTCACAATATTAAATTTTGGGTACGAATGGTGTCCCACAATATTAAATTTTTGGTACGAATAGTATCCCACAATATTAACTTTTGGGTGCGAATAGTATCCCACGGCATTAACTTTTGGTACGAATAGTATTTCGCACAATATTAACTTTTTTTAAACTGTATGGTTTTTGGGTAATTCAGGTTTGAAATTTTCAAACAGCCGTCATTTTGAAACGCATGATGGATACTAATATGATCGTTTATTTTTCTTACAACAGACCATTGTTAGATTAAACTCCATGTCAAGTTTGAACTCAATCGGTCAAACCGCTCTCTAGATATTAATTATTTTGAAAAAAGACATACACACAGATGAACGAAAAGTAAGCTCCTGTTTACATTGTGAAATATGTTTGTCTCGATTCCAGAAACAAATCCACAGAAGGGGACCAGGGAGTTCGGGAACACACTGTATTACACAGTTTTTAATAAAACCTCAAAACTTGTTCTGTGGACTATGCTACGATCGGTGCTCATTTACCACTCAAACTTTAGGTCTCGCCATAAGAGTCACTGCAATTGCGAAAATTTCCCAAATAGTTGGTTAAAACCCTGAAAAGGTATAAACTTAATTTTGGAAATTCGCTCAATTCACGTCAGCTATTCAGTTGCGTGATCGAATTATTTCCATTCCAGCGAGAAATATATTAATAGAAAGGTCGTGCATATTTTCTCTTGTTAGGATTTAAGATGCTCAAAGAAAATAATAAAAAATATGAGAACATTATGAACTGAGAGCCTTTGTTTTGATTCTTGGAAAGCTCTTTAGGCCTGACAATACGTATTGAAAGGTCTTATATCAAAGACTTTGTCATACGGATAGCATCCGATACAGTTCCTTTTATCGAAAGTATAAAAAGAAAGGCATTTCTTGGAACGACAAACTCGAGAAGGGCGTAATAAAGGAACGTGTCAATCCTTTTCATAATGATCCTTTTCCCCAAGGTCTCTAGAAAGGAAAGGTTACCTCATTCGGGAAATATCAAAAAAAGTGGAGTGGGGGTTGTGACGTAGTTGTTAGTATACCTAGACAGTGATCAAAGCTATCAAAGCTCTGTCGTTTACGTTTATACGCGTTAAATTAGTGTATATAAAGTGTTTTAGAAGTGTAGGTAGAAGAAATATATTATTTAGGCCTACAATGGATAGAAAATCAATAAATAAACCTAAAGGTGGTTCCATTTGTGCGGTTGCAACTTGCAAATATTATTATGCAAAAGCAAAACTAGAAGGAAGAACTGATATATCATTTCACAGGTAGGCCTAGATATTTTTTAGATAAAAAAACAAACAAATATACTAATATATTTTATTTACAGTTGATGCAAAGAATGTTAAATATAGGCCTACATATTCAATAAAAATACTGCCACCCAATTAAATAAACTCCATACAATTTATATGTAGGCTATCATAGAGAGATACATTTTAGAATGCTATTTTATTAATTCTGATATATTTATCTTTTGCTTGTTATTTACAAATTATTTTAGGTTATTCACAAATTAATAATGTTTACAAAAACAATCAAAATAATTATGCTACCAAAACAAAACATGTATACAAATTGGTGTGTAACCAATTCCTAGTAATCGGGATTTGTTCAATAGAATTTTATTTCATTTTATTTTATTTTAGCAATTCAAAAAATATTTCTTACAAGTTCTTACAAAATTACTTACAAGTACAAGTAATTACGTTCTTTACCGACACAAAAAGAAGTAATTACGAGGATAAGTTTATTTTTGTAGTTTAAAATAAATGTTAATAGTAAGTAAAAAGAATACTTATTTAAAATACAAGTAAAACAAATACTTGTGGTTCATTCACTTAGTTATAAGTATTTATTTACAAAAAGACAAGTATAAGTATTTAGCATGGTGTATTCAATTTGAAGCTACATACCAAATTTCATTCCAATCCATTTGGTAGTTTTGAAGAAGTCGTTTTTTAATAACTTTGATCCCCCCAAACCCCCCCTAAAATTTCAAATTTTTTCAAACCCTTTCTTGGTGATCACCTATGGCATTAGAGGAAGCTACATACCAAATTTCATTCCAATCGGTTCAATAGTTTTGAAGAAGTCATTTTTTAATAACTTTGATCCCCCCAAACCCCCCTAAAATTTCGATTTTTTTCAAACCGTTTCTTAGTGATCACCTATGGCCCTAGAGGAAGCTACATACCAAATTTCATTCAAATCTGTTTGGTAGTTTTTGAGAAATCGTGATGAGTGAGTCAGTGGGTTTTGGCTTTTATATATATAGATTAAAATGTATTATCGTGATTGCATTTTTTTCTTTTTTATTCTGTAAAAAATATTAAATACAATTTTAATGACTGCTTTTTAGTTATATGATTTAAAATGTATTACCAAGATAGCTTTTTATTTTAAATTTTAGTCAGTAAAAATATAAATTAAAATTTGTATGATTATACTTTTGTTATTATTGTAAATTGCAAATTAATGACATAAACATAATGTTTTTGAAAAGGTTAAGATATATTCTTACAATTACAAATGTTGAAATGTGTAACTTAAGTATCATTTAAAAAAACTGCAACCCCAAAAATAGTTTAATACATCTATTTTAAAAAAAATGAGGTGATTTGTACGACGAAACATACATCTTTCATGTTAGCGCGGTGTTTTTATACTATAGATGACGTCACTGGACAGGGAACGGGTCGAGGGGTT
Organism: Philaenus spumarius; assembly: GCA_018207615.1. Lineage (NCBI taxonomy): Eukaryota > Metazoa > Arthropoda > Insecta > Hemiptera > Aphrophoridae > Philaenus > Philaenus spumarius. The sequence goes on from JAGFPH010010106.1 coordinate 17,950, forward strand.
TGAGTTTGTTTACATGACTATGAGGTAACCTTTCCTTTCTAGAGACCTTGCCTTTTCCCTTCTGTATAACAGTTTGTAAAAATGACCTAAGGCGGGTGTGCTATACCAGGACGATACAGTTCCATCCAGTCCTCTTCAATATAACTTATCTTTCATCGAATTTTGAAGACAATCTTTTGTAATTATCAGGAAATCGTTCATGAACATCTAAATTAATATTCGTAGATGACAAAAATTGTAAATTATACATTTTTATTAAATACTAGGGGAGACCCCTGCGTGCTCCGCACGCCAACCCCCAATGGAATCTTCCAAAAACATATGTTATGTTTTATTTACAATAAAGGTGTAGGATTAATAATAACATCAAAACTAAAATGGTAAATAATGTTAAATTTTCAAATTAAATTATTTCTTATATTTTATAAAAGCATTTATTATAATGGTTAAAAGAACCAGAAAGGTTCAGGTCTACACTTTAAAACCCTAACCTAAAAGCTAGAAATACAAAAATAATGGCTTCAAATTTTGAAATCAGCTGTTAACGGAAATATTTGAACAAACAGCTATTTTATCTGTTATTTTATTCAATTGGTTGCTATGGTAATAAATGTAAATACATGTGTTGGTTTATCATTCTAGGCCTAACCTAAGAATTTTTTCCGACTAAATTTACAAATATTGAAATAAAAAAAGGTTTTTATCGAAATGAATTATAGCCTATGTTACTTAGGGATAGTGTAGCTTTTTATTAGTAAAACTATTTTTTCAATCGGTTCTGTAGTGCCAGAGATTACCCCCTACAAAAAAACAAACAAACTTTACCTCTTTATAATATTAGTATAGATGTTTGGTTATAAACAAGACGAAAAACATGATTTATAGATGAGTCACTTCACAGTATAATATTATGGTGAATTTTATGTACTAATTATATATTTTAGCTTTCTGCAAATTTAAATTTCTTGTGCACATGGCGAAAATAAAAAATGAGATTGCAACCAACGAGTACCTCAGGAAGTACTTGGGTCTCTTCCTGAAGAAGGGCTTCAAGTTGTGTTTCTTCTTGCTTGCAGGCCTAGGCTAGCCTGGGCTAGCATCATACTCCATGCTGATACGACCCTTAAAAAAACCTTTGGGTGCTACAATCCCATGTCCAAGTAAGTACATGGTTAACGGGCGGCACCAATCGGTATGATATGGAATAAGGTATGTAAGGTAGTGCTGGCAGCCGGTTACTCGTTCGCCGGGGCTTGGGAAACCTCGCCATCAACGAGTACTTGCAAATAATGTCTTGTACATCTTGATGCAGGGCATGGGATGGTATCCAGGAGATTTGAAAGCCATTAGGACCAAAAGGGTGGACCGGTGGGATAGACGATATCTCCGAAACCGTAGCTGGATTTTTCTGGCGGGCCAGTAACCAGTTTTGGCCTTTAAGTAGACGTGTTACCACGGGTAGGGAGCCCTGCTGGAGGCAGATGCCCCAGTACCCTAGCAACAGAGGTTGGATTCGTGGGGGCAGTGTCACTGCTAGACGTAGATTCTACACCCTGTACAGTCTATGCATGAGTTGGGTGTTGGTGGAGAGCTATTTGGCACCACATACGCCACACCTAGCAAATTCGTGTGTTCTTCTCTTACTATAATGCCATAAAGAACGCTCGTGAGTTTGTAAAAGAGATATTCTAGTGGCGTAAGATTGCCTCCAATGGAATAGCATAGGCCAGCCTTCTCAGGGTTGGCTTTGTTCACTGAATTCGATACATTTACTAGGGTGGTGTTAAACAACCTTAAACAAGAATTTTAGAAGTTAGTGTAAGGAAACAAGAAATAGTTAGAGACGGAGAACAGAGGCGAATAATCAGTTAAATTGTTTCCATATTTTCCTAACGAACTACTGAATTTAAATTGGTTTTACCTTGTCAAAAGTAGTTAAGGTTTTCCTTTCTTCTTACTTGTTAAGCCATCGTCAGGGGTAGCATACTAATAGAAAAAAAAAAAAAAAAAAAAAAAAACACGTACATATAAACACACACACGAAAACAAAACACAATTACATACCAATTTGGTATGTGTAATTCTCTGAGAACTAATTTTTATTTGAATATTATAATTCAAACTAGTAAGCCCCCGTGATAAATCACAGGCAAATTAATAAGATACACATAAGAAATACATCATTAAAAAAATTTTATATTTAAAAACAACAGACTTTATCTGGGCCTATTATAACGGTTTATATCATACATTAGTTCTATAACTTATATTTAAAAAATCAACTTCACAAGAAATTATAATGATTAAAGTTGTAAACATAACCCCAAAGTATAATTTACACTGGGTTTGTTTAAATATTACAGATGATGGGTGAAATCAGCTCTTATATATTCATGCAACCTGTGCTAAATTCTTAATGTGTTATCGTGATAAACTGCTATTTGAATTTTGAGTGAAGGACCCCTTGTGCAAATGTGCTAAAGTGTTATTTGCTAAAGTAAGGTTATCCTTGTTCAGGTTTTGTGAGTTTGTGTGCTTGATCAAATAACTTTTAATTGAAATACCAAAGACAAGTAGAAAGGAAAAGTCCTTCTCATTTAACTTAATTGTTCAATTTGATTGTAAATAAAAACACCATTTTGATAATTAATCAATATATTTTTTATTTATTTTGTAAAAAAGGATTTATAATAACAAAAAATTGACAGTAAAAATATGTTCAGGATAGCTGCAGCCTTGTCCCCTCCGAGGTTCCAGAAATTACAGTACTACCTGAAAAATAATAAATTGAAGAATACTAATACCTGCGTAATTTATTACTGGCATAATTAATATGAAATGAGTTCATTCATAGGGGTTCTTTTTAGAAAGTAGGAATTACATGTTATATTTTTATAACGGATGTCCCACGAAGAGGTCCCTATTTTTGAATTAATATATTAGATGCACCGAACACTCTACAAACCTGAAACGCAACAGTCCTAACATACACATATGTAAAAGATATACACCTGAGTATCAGTTAATTCTTACACATTAGGACAAAATGGCGGGATATCAAAGAAATAGTACCTTTTCGTTAAAATAGTTTTATTTGCTTAAGTGTTACAACATAATTATTGAATTTTAACGATGTTACTAAGCACTAAACAACGTTAGGGAATTAAAGATATAAGTAACTCATAAATAAATTAAATTTATTTGATCCATAAACCTTATTCAAACTGATGTCCATCGATCGCAATGCACTGATGACGACGAAATAGAAAACAGTCATACGCTTTGCTGAACAACTCTCGAGGGATCAACAACAGTTCCTCTTCGATCAACCTAATTAGTTCATCGTCTGTCGCAATGTGATGACAATAAACCTTCTCCTTCAAAAAGCCCCACAGAAAAAGTCACAAACAGTCAAGTCTGGAGACCTTGGGGGCCAGTCCATGAAGCTGCTGCCACGACCTATCCAATGGTTAGGAAGATTTTGGTCCAAAACTGCTTTGGCCACATTAGCATAGTGCGGAGGAGCTCCATCCTGTTGGGAAAAAACGTCTTTCATCTCAGGCTGAGAAAGATGAGGAACTATGTGATTGCTTAAAACTGATGCATACCTTTCTCCAGTCATTGTTTGTCGGGATATGTCATACGACAAAACACCATCCTTGGTAACAGCAGCCCAAACTGTTATAAACCTGTTGATTTCTCTTCTTGTAAGATATGTGGATTTTTTGTGTTATAGTAATGCCAATTATGCCTGTTTACAGTTCCTGTTCGATAAAATGTCGCTTCATCTGAAAACACGATTCCTTCATGCCATTTGCTATCTACGTCAGTCTTTTCAATTATTTTCGAACAAAATTCCAATCGTCTGTCAGGATCATCTTCAAGCAGTCCGTGAACTAAATGAGTTTTATAATGTTTGATTTTGTTCTTATTGGCATACCTTTGGACAGATGACTTCGGTATCCCTGTAGCAGATTCCACCTTTCTTACTGAATTAGGCGTATTTGGAGATTCCATGAAAGCAGCACATACGATTTCTTCATTTTCTATGTTGGAGGATCTATGGTATTTTTTTTGTATTGACCCCGTTTCTAGTAGGATAGTCTTCCACTTACGAATAGATTTCCTTGACGGTGGAACTACACCTGGGTACCTTTCCCTAAAACACGTTATTGCTTCATAATCATTTTCAAAGGCAATAGCCCAGGAACAACATTTCACTTTTTGCTCAGTTGAAAACGGCATGTTACATAAGACACTTTACAACGCAACTTAATAACAAATGCCAATGTTTATTACCAAATACGTTCATTGTTGTGGATACACGCAGTCAGCTGGTAGATATAAAATAGTCTAAACAGCTGTAGCTGTTCCTATTCTAAATAAAAGTAGGTTTACCCTTAAAATACGATTGCTGATTTTGTTGTTTTTTTGTTGTTTTTCCGCCATTTTTTTTGGATCAGTCAGAATTAACTGATACTCAGGGGTATTTCTTTTACATATGTGTTAGTCACGACTGTAGAATTTAAAGTCTGTAGCCCGCTCTATACGTCTGTCATAACAATTCAAAAATAGGGACCTCTTCGTGGGACACCCGATATATTACTGTACTCAGAACATTCTAAAGATTGATTTGGTATATAGTTTATTACATTATTTTGATTACATCACTCTTTTTACAGTTCTTTAGACTGAAACCGTAATACCCTACGCACTTTATAATTTGTGAATTATATTTTAGATAAAATTAGGCCTCATTTTCTGAATTTTTTTAAAACATATTTTGTATTTTCGTGATCTAGGCTAAATTAATAAAGTTTAAAATATGCCTCTTTACCATATTCTTTAGTTTGTAAAAGAGATTTTTTTCCCTACTTACTAAATAATGTATATATTACAATTTTTGTATTTATTTAACAAGATTAGACCTCTTTTTGGTTCTTTTTTGCTAATATATTTGTGCAAACAAAATCAAATACTTAGAAATGTTTTCTGTACTTTTCTGAACACGAAAATGTATAAATGTTGGCCTACTTTACTAAAATGGTTTAGATAGGTGTTTAAATGAAAATGTGTTCCAGTAGTAAAAATGTGCCTGCCAGTATAGAAATATTCAACGGCCAGATAGAGGGTCAACAAGAAAGTAAAAAAAAAGAAAGAAAATTATCTCAAACTTCGTCGGATTCCCGGAAATTAAAGATAGGAGAAAATGTTTAATTTCCTTGCTCCAACGTTTTTCCGATTCCTTCCGAATTCTTTTCTTGGATTCGAAATTATTATTATTTTTCATCTCAAACAAAACAAGTACAGGAAAAACACAAAATTATAACGAACAACCTGCTTTGTTGATTCAAGCTGAAAACCTCAAATTACTTTCCCCAAGAGGTTTTCGACGATAACACTAGTTTAGCAGACCCGAGAGCGTGCTAAAGCCGAGTATGCTATCGAATCTAAATAGCAGACTTCTGTCAAATGAGTTTCTCGATTTTAACACTCTTAACACGTTTAACATACTTAGCACAGGTTGCATGAATCCCCCTAATATGTTACGCAAGTACGTACGTACGTATGTAGGTACGTTGCCACTGCTAATTTGCTAATAAAAATATTGAAAGGTTATTTTCTTAACTTAGGAATATTACAATTCATAAAGATCAAACATCAAAGATCTCTGAAAAAAAAAAACATCCACACCAATGTTACCGACAACATCACAGAGCAAACCGATCGGACCAATTACACAATAGGAAATCGTAGGAGAAATTACTTGTTTTACTTTTTTTTTGTTGTTTCGTGTATAGCATCTGAAAATGAACGGACAAGTTAAGTTATTGGTACACTCTGTATTTATAGATGTAGATTGGGTGGTCTTGAAGAGCGATCAGATTGGAGCAGTGGTTAAACTTCCCGTCCAGTTTGCTCCTGTTGGAACATTAAACAGTGATACCATTATTACCAAAGCAAAGATCAATTAATGATTATATTACAAAACTGGTTGTAATTGTTTAAGCGTAGGTTAGAGCCTAGTGATTGGCGTTCGGTTCCTTGTGCTTTACGCTGCTCCCCTTTATCAGTATCGCTCTATTATATAAAATAACTGCGCATGCACGAGGATCCAGATTACCGCACACCCCAAAATGTCTCACAATTCTAATTAATTTAATCCGTGAAAATTAAGAGTATATAATAGTCTATTTGCATTCGCTTCGCTGTGAGTCACCGTGGGAGTTGGTGATCAAATCGAGCAGGGTCGGAACCCTCTATAGTAACTGATATAAATTAGTAAAGATGTTAAGAAAAAAGGAAGGGTATGATCCTTGTAAATGAGCACAAAATGCGAGATAGTTCACGGAGTTTTAAATATACTTCGGCCTCAGATGGCTGCTTCGCTTCGCTCGCAGTTGGAAAATTTAATAAAGAATCTCGTTAATCTTTGGCTCCTTTGTACATAGGTTTGTAAAATTATGAAACCATGCTTAAATATATTAACAGTACTTACAAGATTAATTATAACCTCAAATACACGCTTTAGAAACGTGAGAGGCTTTCATTACGATTTTAGTCCTAGTTCTACTATCTTCTGTCAAATAAAGTTTTGAAACCAGGCCTAAATATAGTAAAAATTATTGCAGGATTAACATAATCTCAATACTATGTTTCAGAAATGAGCCAGGCCTATATTACAAAATTGACTACTCGAATTTATCCATCTTTGCCACGTTTACCTTTCTTTTTTGGACAAAATAAATTGTTTAATCAGGCCCAATTTATTCTAATTCCTACGTGCTAAAACAGTATAAATTAGCTTGTTTTTTTAACAGTAATTAAATAAAAACTATTCAATGAACAGCTGATAAAACAGTATAAATTGGCTTGTTTATAAACTGCTGTTTTGATCGCTTTATTTACTATTTCCTTGTTATTTTGTAACCAACATGGCAATCCATAAGATCCTATGTTAATATTTTTCAACTTTTAAATTAGATTTTCTCCAAAAATTGCGTTTTTACACGAAATACAACTATATGGGTGTACTTAAAAATCAAAACTACACCTAAATGAAAAATTTCTTTGAATTCGTTAGAGCCGTTTTCGAGATCCGCGACAGATACAAAGATAGATACAAGAATTGCTCATTTAAAGTAATAGGATTTAGAAAATTCCTTATTTTTAACACGCGCGAAGCCACATTTGACGGCCACTATCTAATACCACAGCCACTATAGACACGTTCAAGCCCAGGCCGAGCAGGATGTTTCTGCGTGTAATTTACATTAGGTTATCAAAATCTCCGGTTAAGCCTCACACGCAGTCCAGGCGTGGACCGTGAACAATGTATGGGTTTTATTGAGCGTGATTGTGACTATAACAAACTTTTATTGTCTGTTCTCGAGAAGGTCGTAAAAAACTTATTGAATTGCCAGACGACTGTTCTGCTATCTATAAACTGGTGTTGAACTAGCGGTTAAGAAAGGCTAGGACTGTCCATCGAACAAAACTGAGTGATATTTGTAGGAACGACATTTTAAATGTTATCAACCCGAAGCCTATGACGCAATCGCCCCAAAACCTGCCTGTAGGTTCCCTTCCAAATATTTCACCCACTAAAAAACCGTCCAATCTCAATAAAACAAAAACCATTGGAAAGGAAATGTGTCAAACTTTAATTGTTTTGTAAAACGGATATTTATATATGTAAACTTCTATTTAGAACTAATTTACAAAACTTCTGTATATTTTTGAGAAAAATACAAAAAATATTTCCTTCTTTTTATGTAGGTCTAAAGTTGGATTTTCCCTTACTGAACATTTTTTGCTTTCTGAGCAAATAACTTTTACAATTTTACATCAATTAATTTTTCAGTTGCATATATAAATTATCGGGACTTTTTTAATAAAAAAAACTAAGGAACACATTTGGATTGGGATTTAACTATTACATTTAACGAATTTTAAAAAAATGCTTAAAACGGCAAAACAATCCATTTTAATTAACACTGGCGATTCTAGGGTTAAGTTGGCATATTTATCACTCGCAAACTATAACCCCAGAAAAAGAAAGATTTAAATAAAATAATTTGTACCTTGGAAAAAAAATTATTTATAGGCCTATAATATATTGGGTAGGCCCCTATACTGTATTATAATTTAAATATTAGGTCTGTAAATATTGTTTTCATATTGTAAAATTAAAAGAGTTTTAAATAAGTACTTAATACTGGGCATTTAAGAAAAGATTATTATTATTATTAATTTAACTTCACAACGTGATGCAAAGAAAAAATAGAATACTAGACTAAATAATATTATAATAGTAATATATACAGTATGATTGAAAAGTCCCGGAACGGTGTAATATATTTTTTACCATTATAGATAAAGTAATGAGACTTGGTATATCAATAATATCCATAAATGTCTACTCTTTTAAGGTATTATCACTTTTTT
>JAGFPH010010106.1:31397-42353 GCA_018207615.1 Philaenus spumarius
TATTAATATATAGATTCTACACCTTTATTATAATAACATTAAACGTACGGAAACAGTAAATATTTGTATAAAAAAAAATCTAATAATAAACGGTAATTGAAAGATTAAAATTATATGTGTATGTTGCCGTTAAGGCTGGTAAAAGAATAATTGAAGAAAAGGCGTGATGAACTTTGTTCCTGACGGGGGTCCCACGACAGCACACATTTACTTTTTTTACCCGTGGGTTCTTTTCATCATAAATTATAAACATTGTAGACAAAAGTTAACCAATTTACCCTCTCCGGAAGGGAGTTTGGGGGGGGGGTGAAAGAGTTCAAAAATGAGTTTTTGCTTTAGCGAGTAAACAGTGGACTTTTTAAACAAACATTAAATACGAAAGTTTTAGTTCAAGAAAATACCTTTTTTAATTCCCCATATTTATGACCTTTTAAGGGCTTTAGATTTTAAGTTATGGAAAAATAAGAAAAAACGCAAAAAAATTCAAGGTCATGCTAGAAACTTAAAATTTGGTACAAAAGCTCTTTTTATCATAAGAATGAAGTACAAAAATTCACGCCCTTCAGGCACGGTGGGAATGGGGTTAGGGATGTTAAAAGGAAAATAGTGGGTTTTACGTAAACAAATAGGAATACAAAAAAATCGTAAATGCAGTTGTTATAAAATTTTTGGTCTTCGTTGGCTCACCCCTAGGAAAAAACCTCATTTAGCATTTTCACCCCAAAGATCCATGCCCTGAAAAGAACCTTTCTCGAATCACAAAAGGTAAAATTGCAAGTCTGCGATTGCATAATTTATCTAGTTCCATTATTACATTATTATCATCATTTCATTGTTGTCTACTTGACAATTCTACTTTTGACAAATTATTACATGTGAATAACAAGAATATTATCCTGGGATTTCATTTTATAACATGAGCCAAATTTTGAGGGTTAATTTGTTTTCCCTAACCAGGATCAAGGAATACAATGTGTTTTATACCGTGTTTTGTGTGAGGGAAATCGGTCTTGTATTGCGGTGTTGTTGCAGAGCCTTAACCTAATCTAATTTGATTAACTTTAAAACAATACCGGTTAAATCGAAACGTGACGAACCCAATGCGTGTTATTGTTGAAAGCGGTTTTATTCCTTGTACGTGTTTAGACGTAATTGATGTTTCCCTCCGTCTTTGACTAAATCCACCCCAATGCAAACCGTCAAGTCCATTGCCGTACGGGCGTCGAACATTTGTTCTTTAAGTATGTTCCGACACATTGCGTTTCGAGAAGGAAACGGTCGTACGTCCTAAGGGAAAGGGGCCGTAAAAGTCAGCAGGGTTTTACGACCGGGTCCCTGCAGTTGGGGATTAACACTTACCTTACTCAAAAGTGACAGCTCCGGCCGGCCCATCCAGGGTGCAATATTGATCAAACAGCTGTTTCGGAGTCCTTTGTTTCGACGAGTGTCGGAAGATTTTCTATTCTATGGTAATAATGCTGGCAGGTCCGGCACGCCTGAAATGTTAATTTATTTTGTACGTTTAAATTTATTTACTATATAGCTGTGCTGGAAAGTAGCGGTTATACAGGGTGTCTCATTCTAGGGCGTGTTCTATAATATAAAAAAAAAAAAGAAAACAGTTCTTATAAACATATGGATTGAAATTCCATTTTATCTCTCCGTCATTTTGTGTTTTGCAAAAAGTAATCCTACCTTTTGAACTGCTACTTATACCCGGTTGCAAGAACATTAAAGTGTTTAAAAAAAGTAATCACTCTTTAAAGGCTTGTCAACTCCTATAAAAGCGAGTACGTACTTACGTGAGTAACATATAATATAACAGCTGATTTCACCCATCATCTGTAACACTTAAACAAACCCAGAATATATTATACTTTGGGATTATATTTACAACTTCAATCATTATAATTTCTTACGAAGTTGATTTTTTAAATATGAGTTATAGAACTAATGTGTGCTATAATACGTTATAATATTTGCTTTGAGGTTTAAATACAGCCTTTTATCATCAAAATATTCTTTTATACAAATTTAAAGAAGATACTCCTTCGTTTAACTTCGGCAACATTCGTACATCTTCGTATAACGTATAAACATATTCCATTATTAATTTCTTCATTACAATACTGTATTAGTACTTCTAATCATTTCATTTATCATCATGAAACAAAAAGCAATTAAAAGATAATATTTTTATCTTTATTTAGATATATAATAATGTATATAAATACAAAATTTTAACAATTAGGCCTACAGTTTTATAACCGTTGTAATTGTAAACATTTACCGAGTTAAAAATCCCCGTCACCTTATAGTTAGGTAAGCCTAGATAAAGTCTGTTTTTTTTAAATATTTTTTTGTATAAATGATGTATTTCTGATGTGTATCTATTCAATCCGCCTGTGATTTTTCACTTGGGTTTACTAGTTAAACATAAAACTGGGTTATATAGTCATAACTTTTCCGTTAAAATAAAAGAATATCAAAATTTAATCTACCTTAAAGTGTCGTGTTGCTACAATATCCGTTAAAATAATTGCCCGAAACAGATCCTAGTAAACCTTAATTAAAACTAGATTTTTGAGGTTAAGTTTTGAACAATTGATTATAACGACTATAGCGCCTTGAACAGGGTGTCCACATTCTGGAAAGTTAGAGAGAGTCATGGAAAGTCAGGGAATAAAAAGACGTTCAGGGAAAGTCAGGGAATAAAAACATGTCCAGGGAAAGTCAGGGAAATCTTCTATGGCAGACTTGTGAGTAACGTGCTATTCTAGTTCGCCGTAACCCAAGTTAGATAAATTTTCTTCAGTGATGGATTTGAGGGGAATTTTGAATGCTCTACTCTACCATAATTAAGACTAGGCCTAATCTAGTATTTTTCCAGATATTTTTCACAATAAGTGCACAACAATTATATATGTTTTGTTGGGCCCTTGTGTCCTTTTTTAAACTAATTTAGCTAATTCTTTTTGTATTTTCAGTTTTATTTAGGTCGCTAACTTAAACTCATTACAATAGCTAACAAGAAATGTTTGTTTAATAAACTTTGGCTGGACAATAAAGTGTTTCCGGAATTTAGTGCTTGTTTGGACTTGGTTGTCAGTGATGCGAGAACTCAGTATTGTAAAGTTTGTCTGAAATCTTTTAAACTAAGCAATATGGGGAAGCAAGCAATTGTTTCTTATACTATGTGACCAAATCATGTAAAAAATATGAGGGAGCAAAGGACTTTCTTTACCTTTAAGAAAAATTTTACATGTCTCGATGGATGGACACAATATGAAAAACTCAAGAGCCATTTGGTTGGCCATTTTTCACATTTTTTCAAAGATAGTCCAGCTCGTCGAGCAAAATACTCGGACATTACAACCAAGCACCTCTTTCCCTTTTAAGTTCACAACAGTAAGATGGCTGGAAAATGGTCGCTGTGTAGATAAAGCTTTCAAAATATTTCATCATGCCAATAAATTTGTAGACAATACAACAAAAAAGATAATTCGACCACGCAGCTGAACCGCTGACGTGAGTTGAGCAAATTTCCAAAATTAAGTTTATAGGCCTAAGTTTTAGGGTTTCAACCAACAATTTGGAAAATATATCTATTCACGACGGTGCTGAATAGCTGCAAAATGCTTCGCACGCCATTCCATATATTGGGAGTATTTTCAATACATAGTGCATTGCGTGCTTCGCACGCCATTCCGCATATTGGGAGTATTTTCAATACACAACGCATTGCGTGCTTCGCACGCCAACCCCTCGGTAGAATCCACCACATGCTTTGAACCGGGTACTATTATGGTATTTAACGCTTTGATCGATTTTGGGGGAACCAAGCGAGCTATAAGGTCGCATAGAAAAACTAAATGTGCAGAATAACATCCTAAATTTATATTTTTAGAAAAAAACTCTAAACAAAATTCATTCCCGTAGGAAAAATCTAAAAAAATAGTTACTTCCGGTCAAAAAACGTATTTCCGGTTGTTGGATTTTTTTTGCTAACGAACTCGTCCGAGCGACGTAGACGACCAACATGTGTACCAAATTTGAACCAAATCGGACTTATAATGCGGCCGCTAGAGTGCGAACACATATATACATATATAGATACAAAAATATATATATATGATTTTTAATGACACCCCAAAACGTGTTCTGGGGATCATAATCGATGTTAATTTGCTACTCCCGACCTTGGGTCTTACCATAAGGACCACTGCAATAGGTAATTTTTTCTATCGAAATTCGCTAATAACAAAACCTGCAATACCTTAGACTTAGAGAAACTATGAAAAATAAAGTGCTTTCAGAAGCATTTTGTCAGAGGTTGAGCCGTTCCTGAGAAGGTTCGAAAGTCAGAAGAATATGGTCTCATATTTCTTTTTCTTCTTTATGGTTTTCTTTTTCATTCTCATCCTGCCTGACTGGTTTATTCTCAAATTTGAAAGTTATTGCTAAAGCTACATTTTGATATTATTATAATTATTTACATTAAGTTAATTGTTCTATTGATTCATCTATTTTATCTTCTTCGTATATTATTTTATTAAGTTCTTAGTGACCAGTTTCTTCCAGTTGCGATGATAATATTATAATATTATGGTTATTGGAAACGTACCAAGACGATGTTTACAATCAAGATTAGATGTATTAATTTTTTTCATATTTGAAAATATGTCCCTTCATAATGTTGGCAATAAGCCCACTTGTTAGAATATTCAAATTAGTGTTAGTTCAAAATAAAAAAATTCAAATAACTCTTATTACGCAGCTGAACCTCTGACGTGAGGTTTAAATTTAATTCTAAAATTCAATTTTTATGTTTTAGGGTTTCAACCAACTATTTGGGAAATTGGTCTACTTACTAAGGCGCTGAATATGTTAGTAGAATTTGTTTGCACCTCGGCCTACAAAAACTCTCGACCTCGCGGCTTCGGATTATGGACTGCTTCGCTTCGCTCGCGGCAATTCGTTTGCATCCCAGCCGTCAGCCTCGGATCGAAGCTGACCCCCACGTGGATTTGAACCGGGTGGTTTTACGGTATTTTACGTTTCGATCGATTTTGGGGGAACCGGACGGGGTCGTGTAGAAAACAAATTGTGCAGAATAATCAACTACTGTATATTTATTTTTGTAGATAAACCCCTAACAAATTTAATTTTAGTACGAAAAATCTAAAAACTTTTGTTGTTTAGCCTGTTTGTCCGAGCGATTCCAAATCCAACGTTTGAGCCAAATTTGGACCAAATCGGACGTAAAATGAGACGTCAGAGTGCGAACACATAAACATATATACAGGGTGTAGAATAAGTCGCGATACACCACGATATAACTTAAGTGGATTGCTATACCAACGTAAACCCTCTGCAATACCTATTATAACTGGTGTCTAAAACGGGTTAAAATAGTTGCCCTTTTGAAAGGGGAAATAAAAGGCCGACTTTCATTTTTTAAATGGCAACCCTTATCTTGTAACGTAGCCTATCATTGGAAAGCACTTAAAAAAACAAGAATTTTTAAGGTAAGAAAATGAAAATCAGCTGACGCATTCGTTCGCTAAGCTAAAAAATGTTTTTTAGTAAGTTATTTTTATAAGTTATTATTATTTAAAAGACGGGAAAAGATATGCAAATTATGATCTAGTTATTCACCGAAAGGGGGCACTTGAGAAAACCTATTTAAAAAATCCCAAAACAAACCCCGTCCTCCTCATACCACACCCAACTTAAAAATGTGTAATGGACCCTGAAAAAATTGTTATATTGTCAAATATTTTCTGCAGTTTTATACATGTAGGTTGTAGCATAATACAAATAATAATTTATTACGAAGGTCAATATTAAAATTTTGCAACTTTAACAGCATGAAATAAACAATAGCCCAAGTTGACCTGATCTCAGAATGATACAGATAGCGCCAATTAGGATGGAGCGCGAAGAGGGGGTGTGCAAGTGTCCTATGCCGGCTCCCACCACATTTCCCCTCTCGCGGCGGAGTACAGTCAGAGTCGCCTGCCCTTCCTAATTCATGTCCGCTATGTAGTCGTGTTGATTGTATATCAACACTTTTTGGTAGTGACTGTACTGAAGACTCACAATCGAGTAGGAGAGGGTAAGACGTTACAGCGCATGCCCAAGTGACGCTTCACGCTACTTGGCACTATCTATAAACAAGGAACGTCCTGATAAGAAAAAATAATAATGTACGCCTTTGATTGCATACTGCACTTTCACTTTCATTTCTTTACTTGTGGCCAGAGCGTAACGAAAGAATGCGTTAGCAGATTTTTATTTTCTTACCACAGAAATTCACTGGTTTTAAAGGACAAAGGGCTTTCCAACGATAGGTCACAAGATAAAGGTTGCTATTTAAAAAATGAAAATATCCCCTTTATCCCTTTCAAAAAGGGGGAAAACCCCATTATACATCATACAAAGGGTTATAATAGGTATAGCAGTGGATTTAAGTTGATATAGAAATCCATTTGAATTATATCGAGGCGTATCACGACTCATTTTCGTACACTTAATGGCACCTAATAACGTGTTTTGGGGACCATGATCGGTGCCCATTGACCACTGCCAACTTTAGATATCACCATACAGAGTCACTGCAATAGCTCATCTTTTCTATGGACGCTCTCTAATAATATCACTATTACACAATTTGCCTCACAGTTGTAGTTTGAACAAGTGGAAAATAAATGATCAACTCCTTTAAAAGCGAGTGTACGTCCGTACGTACGTACGTGAGTAACATATATAACAGCTGATTTCACCCATCATCTGAAATACTTAAACAAACCCATTGCAGATTATAGTTTGAGGTTATGTTTACAACTTCAATCGTTATAATTTCTTGTTGTTTATAGTTTTTTTTTAAATATGAGTTATAGAACTAATGTATGCTATAATATACCTTATAATATTTGCATTGAGGTTATAAACTGTATATAAATACAACCTTTTATCATCAATATATTTGTTTATACAAATTTAAAGAAGAAATACCTATTCGTTTAACTAAGGAAACATTCGTATGACATATAAACATATATTCGATTATTAATTACTTCACAATAATATTAATATCTTCTAAATCATTTGATCTATCAATATGAAATAAAAAGCATTTAAAAGATAGAATTTTTATCTTTCTTTAAATATATTATATAACATATTATGGAAATAAAAATGTGTAACAAATGGGCCTACAGTTTTATAATCGTTTTTATTCTACACATTTACCGAGTTAAAAATCCCCGTCAGCATAGTTAGCTAGGCCTAGATAATGTTGTTTTTAAATAGTTTGTTTTTTTAAATGATGTATTTCTGATGTGTGCCTAATTAATAAGCCTGTGATTTTTCACGGGCGCTTACTAGTCTTCATATAAACTACACTATTTAACTTACACTGACTACATGTTTTACCTTCATAGCTTACATTTTTTCATTTCCGAAAACATTTAAATGTTTTAAATTGCTTTTTCTTAGTTAACTGCTGTTCATTAAATTATTTTACAATTTACAGCAATGCCTTCATTTTTAAGAAACAGTTATAAATCAGTTTCGTATTTTCTATAATTGTTGTGTGTTTTATTACTATTTTGAAATAGCATTTATCTCTCCGTTTCGCTAATGTTATTGACCTTAATCGTTTTCCTATGATATTCATATTTAAAACAAATTTTAAAACCGCCTACCTTCAAATAACAAAAACATTTTATCAGAAGAGAATGTAAACGAAACACATAACCTACAAAACAAATCAGCTGTAGATAAATCGCCATATTGCCTACCATTAAACATTTAATTTAATTTAAAAGACCTTTAAACGATTATTACGTAAAGCTTGGTTAAAATTGCTTGATGCTGTTATTTGCACTTTATTACATTTACGTAATAAGAGATGTAATTAAAGTTTTTGCAATCGGGCATTAGTGTTACAAAGACTCAACTGGAAAGTAATAAAAGTATCAACAGATTTTCTTGGTTCATTTCAAAATGGCTTCCATTAAACAGTTTTTAACATGGAATAACTCGAAAACCATTACTTTCACTATGCAAGTGTACAATACGTCTCCCAGTTGATAATTATTGTGTATACGACAACCTCTTTTTTTAGAAAACAGTAGTGCTGCCAACCCACACACATTGTAACTGATTGAATGTTGAATTGTGAGTTCAAACTGGGAATGTTTAGGCTTTGTTATTAGCGAATTTGTTATTAGAAAAGATGAGCTATTGCAGTGACTCTTACGGGGGTGATCAATAAGCACCGATCATAGTCCCCCGGGCACGTTTGGGGGGGGGGGGTTCATTACAATGTTGATATACTTGTATTCGCACTCTACCGGCCGCATTTTACTTCAGATTTGGTCCAAATTTGGTACACACTTTGATAATGATGAAAACCAGGCGATAAAATTCCCAAGTTTTGGTGGACGTTGAAAGCGCGACGTTGGTAACGCGTGGTCAACGAAGGATTCATGTTATACACCGCGTTTTTGAGGATTTGACAACGTCGCGTCACTCACTTCCAAGATGGACACCATTCAGTTAGGCTCTCTAGGTGTATGCAAAATAACAGAAACATATAAGGAATTGTATAGGAGGAAGGGTAGACGATGGGGCATTCCAGAATTTAGATTTCAATTGTTTATTGCTATAATATTTTGACTTAACGTCATATACATATAGAGGTGGCTGCTGTCCGATAGCGTACATATTTTTCCGTTTCAAACATTTTGTCACAACAACAGGAAGTAGGCTTACGTTTTTGGATAGGAAGTAGGCCTACAAACATTTTGTCACTTTGAAGTACACAATTACCATTTTGAAATAAAAAATAACCACTAGAACCTGGACAAAGTCGATACTACCATAGATCATGAATAATAAAATAGATCATGCATGCATAGGTGTCCTCCTACGAGCGCCCTGTCCAACGAGCGCCATGTCCATCTAGCGCCCACTCTCGGGTTGACGAGGGTCAGAGAGGGGTTGACAGGTCTAGGAGCTTTCCAACGAGCGCCGCATTTCTGTGTCACACCCTTCAACCGCCTATACTTCTTGTAGTATTTACTTCTGACCTAAATATGAATCCCCTCAAATCAGCTACAAATGTTATAAAACCCTAAATTAAACGTAATATAAGCATGCGTATACCATGTGCGATGATTCGTGACAGGCCCACCTTGATTTAGAGGTGCCTTTGATTATAAGTGGGCACGCAATCCTGGCTGGCGCTAACAATGAACCTTTTTGCACTTTTCTTTCACTAATAGAATATTTAAGAGGTATTAAAGTTGACATATTTTCTTTAAACTATTCAAGTTATATTTAGAAATATTAAATCCGCTTTTGAGGGGGGATGCGGAATACTACCCCCCGGAAAACTACCCCCCAGGTGAAACGTGACGTCATGAAATCTGCCAACTAACCAATATGGGAGCCGTGTCCGCGACTTTAATACTCCCCCCCCCCCCCCTAGCAAAAGCGGGTCGCCGGAATACTACCACCCGGAAAACTACCCCCCCCCCAAGCAGGTTCCTACAATTATACTGTTATCGGCAACATACTGTGACTAAACAGTTTAGCTTAGTCCTCTAGTTTTTTTTTTATTCTAATTATATCGAAACTTGAGTGTGCGTGACTGGAAAACTGCCCCCCTGATCTCTGACGTCAAAATGACGTAGGAACCTGCTTGGGGGGTAGTTTTCCGGGGGGTAGTATTCCGGCGACCCTTTTGAGGGACATGACCTAATACTGGCATATTAAATTGTTTATACACGTGCTTATAACTTGTATGGAACTGCTTACAAAAATTACCGTTTAATTTAGGACAGAATTGAGGTGCTTCATATTTAGGTATCTACAACTTACTAGAAGCAGTGATTCAGTAAATAGCACCTGGTAAAATACCAAATAAAAGATTTGGGAGGTATTTTGTTTAGCAATATTTTTGGAAATAATTTGTTATATTTTTATCATTTTTTTAGTTCTAGTTTTACAAATCCGACAACGGCTATTGAAATAACGTTACTGTAATATTATAAACTATATATCGTTGCGATTATCTATAAGAAAGGTTTTAAATACAAGCATATGGGTCATATTTAAGGAATGTTTTTCGATGTCACTGATCGTGTCAATTCATCGATCAGTAAATACTAACAAGTACAGGTGGTCGAAGGGGGTGACACAGAAATGCGGCGCTCATTGGAAAACTCCTAGACCTGTCAACCCCTCTCTGACCCTCGTCAACCCGAGAGTGGGCGCTAGATGGACATGGCGCTCGTAGGACAGGGCGCTCATAGGAGGCAACCCATGCATACGACGGCAGTGTGGCGAAAAAAAAGGTTGCCGGGAAAGTATTGCATGATCGCGCCGCGGGGTAGCGCTAGGGAGAAATCATTCAAGGCATTGGTGCTACACACTGCTTTCGTCGTTACCTCCATAGATCGCGCCACTATCGTCGAATTCTCAGTGGATTGCAATAATGCATTGGATCGGAGTTCTATTAGGTTATCCAAATACAATGATACTACTGACTAATGTGGCCTCTCTGGTAGCTGCGCTGCGAGTGCGCGTTGACAACGCTCCGTATAACTTGGTTCGGCGTTGATAGCGCCGCGCGTTGTTAACGCGTCGGTCGCGTTGCCATCGCTCAACGCCCGGTTAACGTGAATGCGCCAGCGTTGATAGCGCCCTTATAACACGAACCACGGTAGTTCCATAAACCCGCAGGTGAGGAACTTTGTGCGCGAGGAGGGATTAAAAATGTGGCAAGCAAGATGGTCCGTGTCAGTAGAGGACGCCGCACCTGAGGACAAAAGGGGAGGGGGGCCAATCGCGCGATTCTAAACCCTCACGTGACCCTGGGGTGGGTGTGGGGGGTGGAGGTGGACGTGGGGGGTGGGATTTCCACCTCGCCGCCATTTTGTTTCC
>JAGFPH010010107.1:1155-42343 GCA_018207615.1 Philaenus spumarius
CGCCACTCCCAGTCCAATCCATATAACTGCGAGGCGCACGTGGTGGAAATAATCTTGAAATTATCGATTTGTATTTTTTACTTTTATTACTTTTTATTTTTCCTTTCGGTAAATAATCGACTCTATGCGCGTTCGATGCTAATAAGATATCACGATACTTTAAAAGATCTTCGTCAGTGTAATCATCTGGAATTCTCATAAACAGTAGTTCGTATATTCCCCTTGTGCCAGTATATTTTACACCACCTACAATAAGGTCATTTCCAATAATATCGATTTCTTTGTCACCTATCATCCACCTATTATTATCTATACGAATACCGTATAAATTATCAATTTTCTTAGGACGTTTTATATAGGAAAGAAAATATTCTGTTGACAATCTTCCTTTAAATGTATTTTTTATAATTAATTCTGCTTCTTTTTTACCCTGAGGCGAGCTTAAATATTCGGCTGCGGTCATAGGTGTTTCATATACTTCTTCATTGTTCGATTTTAAAAAATCAACAGGTTGTTCTTCTTCTTCATCTGTGTCTTTTTCCATAGGCTCATCTTCACTGCTCGTTTCCATTTCGTTATTAGAAATATCGCTGTAATGCATTTGTAATTCTGGATCTGAAACTACTTTTTTTATCGATCTTTCGTGTTTGTCAACTTCATTTTTTCTTTTTTCATTTCTAGAGAAGTCGGGGAAAACAGGTCGTTTTTTAACAAAACTATTGTCTGTTTCTATATTATAATCTTTTCGTTTTATGCCTCTTTTAAATACATTCTCCTCTTCTTCTTCTTCAGAATAATCGCTACCTTTTATAGCTTCTTTTTTCTGCTTTTCCAATTTAGTCGCCAACAGTGTTTGTTCATTTAATTTCTTCCAATTTCTTTTTTTCCTTTTTTTCATTTTCTATTTTCTGTTTTTCCAATTTAGTCGCCAACATAGTTTTTTCATTTAATTTCTTCCAATCTCTTTTTTCCTTTTTTTCGTTTTCTAGTTTAGCGGCAATCTTAGTTTGCTCGTTTATTTTTTTCCAATTTTCTTTAGTCTGTTTTTCATAAAAAGGCTTCATCAATGGTTTCATAATTGGTCTGATATTTTTTTCAATATGAGTCTCCATTTCGAAAACACCTTTTTCAAAGCGCTATGTTTCTCTTAAATTCGTTGTCTTAATTCCTTTATTTCCAATATAATTTTCTCTCGTTTATCTAACTCACTTACGTCTACACTCTCAGCCATCCCAACACTAACTGATAAATTTTTCGATGAACCTATACCTTACTTACAGGTTGATCAATTTTATTTCACATTCATATACACATAGTTTAGTAACTACTAACAAGGAAATGAAATAAGAAAACAGTACACATTATATTATAAATTACATCATTTATTACAAATTTGCTAATTTACAATCTGGTGATGATTTTTTATAAGAAAACAGTACACATTATAATATAAATTACATCATTTATTACAAATTTGCTAATTTACAATCTGGTGATGATTTTTTATGTTCCAACTTAGGATTGTCATCTACTTGCCAATCTCCTACGGTGACTCCGCAATCAATACTGGTGACATCATCGTCTGATCCAATGTAGTAAAATCCCGTTTGCACCATATCTTCAATATTTGGATATGACTTTGGCCAGTTCAAAAATGATTCCCTCATCATTTTTTCAGTGTTAATAACTTCTAATTTATGCGACGCAAACTGATTCACTTGTTCAGGCACATTTGAACTGAGAGTACAATCTGGATTTGATAGTTTATGTAAAAAATTAATTTGTCTAATTGTTAATTTTGAATCACAACATTGACTCCAGCCACAATTACAACACACTATACTGTCCCACAGTTTTGTACGATAAAACCCTGAATTTATTAAATCATTTTTCGTGCAATTGAATATATTACAACACATGTTTACACGATCCATTCTCTACAACTACTGAATAGAGTTCAAGAGAACATCGCATTTATGAATACAGTAAAAACAGTCTTTTTTCTTTAATTGCAAAGGTATATTATACGCTCTATGATTTTGACAAGGAAAACTGTTTAAAATATCGTAATCTTTTCTTAAATCGATTGGTAATTTATTAAAAATATGTTCCACATTTTCAAAATGATTTACAATAAACTCTTTAGGCAAATATTTAATTAATTCATCTTGCATACCTGTATATCCTTTGGTATAGCATTCTTTTATCGCTAAATTTACTGCTTCTAATCTGTCTGTAATATGTTTTTTCCAATTTCCACCATTGCAGTAAAATATGCACATTAGCGTAAGCACAATTTTTAGAACTATGTAAAAATATACATTTTTTTTTAAAATAGCCCCAAAATTGTTTTCTTAAAACACTTAAACTAGGGCATTTTATATCTTCAAAATTTATCACGTTAACATCGAATTTAGTTAACAAGTTCTTTATATATGATTTTTTTTCAGTTCCTTTAACATAAACATTTCCACTAATATGAATATCGCGAAATAAATCCAATAGACTATTGTATGGTCGCATTCCAGAATCCCATTCAAGTCCATGATACTGTTTCTCCAACCATATAACTTGCTTTTGTAAATTTATGTTCAACTGATTGTATTCAAAAGGAGGTTGAAAAAGATGTAATTCGTATATCTGTTCGTCTGTCGATACAAGCGCCAGCTCCTTAACAATAAATTCGTTTGCTTCATTTTTGAAACCTTGAAAATCTAAAATAAAATTCATTATACAACTGAGCACTTTTTAGTTCCTTCCAAGACTTTTAACGACTGTCGAATGAAACAACACTCGTATAATGCCACCAAATCATTTATGAGGAGTGGGGATGATCAAAGGTTTAACTGATTTAGATCATTGTTTGTTGTTACAGTTAAAAGTATGGATTACAAATTGACTGTTAATACTTCAGGTATCATCTGTTTGCCACGATTATGGGAAGATCCTGTTCCTATAATAAAGGAATACGTTGCTAAAATGGAGAGGTGAATTACTATACAACTTTTGTACAAAATACATTATTCATAAAGTAATCGAATTTCCTTATAGATATTTTTTATCATTTCAGAGTTTTATTGGATAGCGTGAACGAAATCAAAATTCACGGACATAATAATATGGATTGGAAAGGCAAAACAATAGAACATACAATATTTTCACCATTTGGTAAGACACATGTAACCTGGCAAAAGGATGAAACTTGCGTTGCTGCTTCTGTTAACACCGCTGCCATCACTACCACCACCAACACTACAGAATATATAGATATAAACATATCTCCTGAAGAATATCAAGAGATTGAAGAGATTTTAAATGTAAAAGGTGATAAATAAAACAATACATAGCAATGTCAGTTTATTTAGCCTTTCTCCTCAAAAGGTAATTAAAACAAACAGAAGGTTCGCAAAGTTTATTTAATGTTAACATTTCTTTACTCATTTCATATTCACGATATTGATCTTCGTTATACATTTTAAACAATGGTGTAGTAACACACTTGTCGCACCAATTTTCACGATTCCATATTATGTCTGTTAACAGGAAATCTCCACCAACACGTTTTTGTATATAATCATATCTCACTTTTTTAATATTGAAATCTGTTTTAAGTAAAACAATTTCACTGAAACAATCTCTGCATAATTTTACGAATTTGTTTTCATAATAATAATATTGCAATAGTATGTAATTCTGTTCGTATGCGAATTCTGGTACTTCATCAGGATGATTAATTAGCAACAGAAAATCATTACTTTTAATTTTATCAAAATCTATGCAGAGAAAATTGTAACCTTGTGTATCACATTTTAAACTAAACCATACATTCTTATAAATTGTTTTCAAATATTGTTTTACAGTGAGTGGTAATTCAAGTTTGTCTATATTTTCCAAATTAATAATCTGTGCACACACTTGTCTGCAACACAATTCGAAAAGACTTGAAGTCATAATTGGATGGTTGAAGGTTAAATGATAAGACGCTGAAACAATTAAACAATTTTTTAATATCACAAATTACAATGGCCATAAGCAACAGTATTTATTCCATCATCACATATTACACGCTTATCATCATTTACACTTAATGCTAATTTATTTACGCTTACAGTTTGAATACAATGTTTTTTTGATTGAAACATTCTACATTCTTTTCTAATTAACGTGAAATAATTTAAACAATTTTCATAATCGTCAAAGGTAATTTTATTTTTTACAACTGGTTTTGTTATTCCTTTCGCTTTTTTATAAGCGCATATTTCTTCATGATTGTCAATAGTTAAATATGAATACAATTTCGGTCGCAAACCGATAAATTTGAAAATAGGTATGCTGTTACATTCGTCTTTAAATTTACCTAAAACTTTTTTATTGTAAGTAAAATAAGAACTGTGATCAGAAGGATAATCAGAAGTATCAAAATGACTTTTCAAAGTAGAATCAACTATATCTTTATAGATATCGTCTGTAAATATTTCTAAAAAGAAGCTATCAGTGTCAATATACAAAAGATTTATTTTACTTATATCATACTTCAATCGTAAAACATTATAATAAAAGTCATACATCAATGTTTTGCTTAATTCTAAAACACTAAAACCAATATATATTGGTTTATCAAATTTCACACTTTCTTTTGCACTGCGAACAGCACATAGATTTTCATCGTAAATTATCGACTCTATATAGTTTGGTTTACATACCAGTTTATTTAGTCTTTTTTCTTGATTCACAAGTTCTATTTGTTGTCTTTTCCTAATATTTTCTATAGTTTTACCAAACATTGCATTGTTTAAAAGTTTATAAAATTCTTTTTCAAAAGTATTTTTTACTTCTTTCCTTTTGTTAGTATTAAACATAATATAGGGTTCCAACCAAACATCTTGATTGAATTTCAATATCCTATGTATTTTCTTTAAAACTAAACCATTTGCGATAGCTTGTTTTAAATTTACATAATGTACAATATAGTTAGTTTTATTTTCCAAAGTTGTTAACAATTTTTTAAATTTTTCATTAGGCGGACATTTATTTTCCGCTAAAAATGGGAATTCATTGTGATCGTTATGATAAGTATCCGGATATTCTACATCAACTTCAAGTATATAACCTTTTGGACCATCGTTCTCTACTGACATGACATCGAAATTTTCAACATTTTTTTTCCATTTAAAACCATCTTTAGGCATTGGTTTACACATTGCCCAACCATAAAGGTTGTTACAGTCAATGTACATTAAATAAGAATTGGGTTCGTTTGGATTGTAATGACTTTTTAAATACGGGTTGTTAGCTTTCGCATAACGTTTAACACATAACGTTAGGCCACCTCTTATCCCTCTTTCTATAAACAAATATTTATCATAATCAGTAAACAAGTCAAGTTCAATATTCGTAAACTTTAGCATTGCATCAAATGTAAAACTTGGTAATGTAAGATAGTGTGCGCAATCCAAATTATAATTATTGATACACAATGCGCGAAAGTTTTCAAATATATCACTTAATAACAGTACATCAATTTTTAGATACAAATCACTATACTCTCCTAATGTTTTACATTTGAAATGATCATAAACATTTACTGCAAATGTATAATCTTCATCGCTAATGTCACAATCTTGTATACTATTGTGAAAACAATCTTTTGAGGGCAACTGAATTTCATCAAGTTTGTCCCAAGAACTGGTATATTCATAGGGATATACACCTTTTCTTGTAACAAACGGTAAATCTTCATTTAGAAAGAATTTTTTAGTTTGAAAAAACTGATCAGGTTTTAAGTGACCTGCTAAAGTGCTCAAACTAGTATTTAAAAACCTGAATGTGTCAATAAATCTCAAAACTACGCCATTAGTTGTGTGTTTAGAAAATGAAACATATTTTTCTGTTGAATTCGGTATTATACTGATGTTTTGTGAATCACATCCTAATTGTTTTATAATAAAATGAGAATCGTAATTTGAACTGCCGTGAATGAATATCGGTAAATACTTTTGATTCTGTCTTTTTAAATTACAGTCATTACATAAAATTGATCGAAATTTCCCCGTTAAATGACAATGATCTCGTACGTAAGGATGTAACAATGTAAATGAACGATTACACATTTCACAATTTTTTGCAGTTTTACATTTGTATATTTCTTCTTCAGTAAGTGGTAACATTGATTTTTTAATACTTTTAAACAATTTGCCTATAAAATTTGCTAATTCAATTACATAATCCATAAACTTCTTAGCAGCATCTTTTCCTCTATAAATATAAGGTTCTGTTGGTAATTTTTCAATAATTTCTATTGGTAAAACATTTGTATCAGTTACAATATACACACAAAAACTCATAGGTTCATGCATATCATGAACAAAAGTATATTTTGATAATCTTTCATTTTTAACTTTCAGTAAACATTCAAAATCAGCATAAATTACAATAGGAACTGGAAAGCTATGATGATGATTTTTAAATTTCAAAACTGAACTTGATTCATAATCAGGATCGGGCATAATAGCTCGTATAGGTTTATTTGACCAACATTTTTCTAAATGCTCTTTTAATTTAATTTCTTTATTTTTACCTTTGTAAAATGAAAACATCTTTTGCATATAGATGCTGCGCCAGTCATTTTATTCAACTGTGCACTAATTAATCTAGAAAAATTACTTATATAACAATAATGTGTAATTTTCTTATCATTCGTCAGCAATAATAAATCAAAATGATTTTCTTTTTCGATATCAGTGACTCTAAGAGGATATACTATGTCTTTTTCAGTAAGACCATAAATATTTACTGAAATGTTTTTGTTATTTTTTTCAAACCTATCTATTTGTGCTATAGGTGTAGGAAAATCGATACCATCAAAGTTAAATTTATTTGCTAATTCAAAATATTTGGAAGTTAATCTAGTGTTAGGTTTATCTTTTACATATCTACTTAAAATCGCCCATCTAAAACAATAGTTATAATCATAGTTTTGAACATTTATCACAGCTTTTTTATTTACAATAGACACTGGAAGAGGTAAAAACGAACTTCCTCTCAAAGGACGATATTTATTGAATCTTAATAAAATGCCGTCGATTGAATAAAGTGCCCAACCTGAACCTTTCCCTTGATACTCAGACTCTTCCTGACAGATTTTTGAAAATGCCATTTCCAAAATATTATCTACATTTGTAGATCTATAAACAATTAAACTTTTAGTTTTAATGCACCTATCTTGCTTTTCATTTGTAAATGGTTTAACATAAACGCATTCAATATTTAAATTAAATTTTAACGCATCATATTGTTGCACACATGTTTCAATAACGTGTTTTATTTCATTTTTATAATATAATAATAACAAACAGATATCCTTAATATCATGTATATTGTGTTTCAAATAAAATGTTTTAAGATTTCCTTTAAAAGCTTTCTCCAATTCAATAAACTCATTGTATACTTCAATTTTTTCTAATCTTATACGTTTTTTTCGAAAATTTTCATCTGACGAATCTTCAAATTGTCTATTCATTATTTAATCTGAAATACATAAAAATCATTGTTTCAAAGCCATACTAAATAATATAACGAATATGAACCATTTTTAAAATCCACCGTATGTATTTTTATTATTATTAATTTTTTCGATTTGAACATTTGGAATTTTGGAAAGTTTCTTTCCGACTTTTAATAAAATGTTATCAATTGTCTCAATAACATCTTCAGATTCTGATTCTTCATCTGTCACAAAATAAGCTTTTTTATGAACCTTTATCCAAAATAGTTTCTCAGGTGTATTTCTTAAATCCTTCATATCCGTTACTTCAATTTTTACTAAATATGAACCTGTTTCACCCGGAGATTTCATTATTTTCTTTATCTTTATTTTATTTAATTTATTTGTCTTTAATTTATTTGCAATAACTGCTTTATAGGTACATCCTTATTTTTTCGTTTTTTATTTGTACCTTTCACGTTAAATAATTTATCAAACTCGTCGCAATAATTATCAGACTCTGATGATTCGTCAGAACTTAATTTTCTTTTACTTAATTTTGATTTTTTTCTTTTTTGGTTGTTCTTGCTGTTGTTGCTGCTTATACAAAATAGAACGTATAATTTGAATTATACAATGAGATGCTTGAGGAGAAAATACCTTGTCTTTAATTTCACTAGTGGTTAACAAATTTTGTAAAAACGCAACTAACTCTTTAAAATTAAACTGACTATTTCTAACTGCTAAACATTTCAATTGCGAATTTTCGTCCATACCCACATTGTATTTTAAATATTCACACACATTTTTAAGACTATCATAAATACTTAACATCTCTACGTCCGTTTCATTTACATACGATTTTAAATTGCTCATTACAGACTCCCAGGCGTTAACTGTGTTCAACCCGATTATGCAAAGAGACTCCAACAACCAATAAATATTGAATCTGCTACTTGAAGCAGCTGGTGCAGACGATGCATTATCATTATTTTCAAACTCCATTACTATAAAAAACAAAAACAACAATTACAACCAAAAAAGAAATTGTTTTTTTTACACACTGGTTGAACCAAATCCACTAATATTTCTATCGGTAAAGTCTATTACATCTAATTCTATAATGTCTGGATATTTAATAACTTCGCATATTATTTGCGCTATCTTATCACCTTGTTTTACAGAAAAATCTTGACCGGAATGATTAAATAATATTACTCAGACATTTCCTCGATAATCTCTATCAATAACCCCAGCCATCACATCAATGGAATGATTTAAAGCTAAACCAGATCTGGGTGCTATTCTCCCATAACATTGTTCTGGAATAATAATAACTAAGTCGGTTTTAATTAATTGCTTATCATGTTTAGGCACAATATAATCATATGCACTTCTTAAATCTAATCCTGCGGCTTGAACCGATGATTTAAGAGGAGCGAATGCGTTTTTAGTAAGTTTAAAAATTCTTATTTATTATCCATAATGATTTCTGAAATCATAATTAAGTTAGATGTATTTCAATTAACCACGATAAATATTTTTACAATACTTAAAATAATTTGCATTCATACATTTACAACTAAACTCACGTAACTATATTTTTGTTAATTCGCAAACAGAATTAAAGAAAACAACAAGACACTTACTGTAAATTATTGAGATGAAAGTTTTTCTTCTAAATCCTAATGTGCGATAGTTAAACTCGAGTCTTCAAAAATGATATTCTGGAATAATAAGAATTAATTTTAAAAAGAATTCAAAGTACTTTTTATGTTTCACATAAGTTAACTAACACTAAGATACTTACTGTTGTAACTGTAGAACAGGAGCGAAAAAATCACACAATGATGTTCGTATTCAAAACTCAACAGTATTTATAGACATCTACTAACGTCAATCAAGCGAACCATAACTTTTTATTAACGACCCGTATATTTTTACCAGCCATGCGTTTATTTTTATCAATCACCCGTAACATTTTCTTAACGAACCAGAACTATTTGCGTCAGCATATACGATTCTTAGAAATCGATAAATTCCAAGAATCTGTTCGATACTAACGTCAATCGAACGAACCATAACTTTTTATTAACGACCCGTATATTTTTACCAGCCACCCGTAACATTTTCTTAACGAACCGGAACTATTGGCGTCAACACATATACGATTCTTAGAAATCGATAAATTCCAAGAATCTATTCGATACTGACGTCAATCGAACGAACCATAACTTTTTATCAACGACCCGTA
This sequence comes from Philaenus spumarius, assembly GCA_018207615.1. Taxonomy (NCBI): domain Eukaryota; kingdom Metazoa; phylum Arthropoda; class Insecta; order Hemiptera; family Aphrophoridae; genus Philaenus; species Philaenus spumarius. The sequence goes on from JAGFPH010010107.1 coordinate 10,893, forward strand.
TATATTACGATTACACGCTCGATCGAGCGTAAAACAATTAGTCACGCTCAATTTGTTATCGCGTCACGGCCAATTTTTTATCTGGTGTCCTAAAACAATTAGTCACGCTCAATTTGTTATCGCGTCACGGTCAATTTGTTATCTGGTGACCTTTGGTCAAGGGTCACGTGACCTAAAACAATTAGTCACGCTCAATTAATTTGTTATCTTAACCTTGGGGGGCAAGGGTCAGGTGACCTGGGGTCAAAAGGTCAAGGTTGTACCAGAACTCTTGTTTCTACACTACTTATAACAAACAATATTTATTGTTTTATGGGTTGTTTCAACCCTTAAATTCCAAATATTTTAAAATCTTTTCTAGTGCGCCTTTGGGGCATATGAGCAATATCTGTACCGAATTTCACTTTCCTAGGCGGTAGGGGTTTTGAGATATATAACAAACAATATTTATTGTTTTATGGGTTGTTTCAACCCTTAAAGGCCAAATATTTTAAAATCGTTTTGCGCCTTTAGGGCCTATGAGCAATATGTGTACCGAATTTCACTTTTCTAGGCGGTAGGGGTTTTGAGATGTATAACAAACAATATTTATTGTTGTATAGGTTGTTTCAACCCTTAAAGGCAAAATATTTTAAAATATTTTCTTAGTGCGCCTTTAGGGCATATGAGCAATATGTGTACCGAATTTCACTTTTCTAGGCAGTAGGGGTTTTGAGATATATAACAAACAATATTTATTGTTTTAGGGGTTGTTTCAACGCTTAAAGGGAAACTATTTTAAAATCGTTTTGCGCCCTTAGGGCCTATGAGCAATATGTGTAGCGAATTTCACGTTCCTAAGTGGTATGGTTTTTTAGATACTGTGATGAGTGAGTGAGTCAGTCAGTGGTATTTCAGTTTTATTTACTGTATATAGATAGTTCCAACAGTCGGTGAATGGCAAGGTGCAGACCTATCAAGATTGCACCTGCAATCCTACTCGCCATTTTCCAGATAATTGTGAACCCCAGTGAGTGAACAGTACTCATTGCTAGAAAATTGTTTGTGTAATGCCTAATAATAGCTACCATCAAATGGTTACTTAATACCTTTAGTATTTCTCATCTATAATATCCAAGGTATTAGTGTGTGACTTAAGTTTGCCCATCGCTATCACATTAAGGATAGTAAATATTTAAACCCTAAATATTTAAATAGCATAAATTATTATAAGAATCTAAAATTCAAAGTGGTTGTTATAAAATTTTCTTGTCTTTTTTAAGTTGATACCTATGTTTTTAATGGCTTATTTTATATTCTTCTTGGAATATGGTAATTATTTATACAGCTGTAATACATCTGTAATGCGTACCAGATGGCGAACACGCTGATATGTCACGGTTCTAAAGTAATACCACGTTTGATAATGGGTTGATCGTGGTACCGAAGGTTCAAGGCTCTCAGGGAAATTAAAGTCATGTAGTGAACATAAAGATATCACAAAAATGTAATAGCAAAATTTGATGAACATTGTTTGCCAAAGAAAAATGAAAATTTCTTAAGACATACATTTTGTACTCGCAACCAAATAGATTGGGAATCAATAGGTCAAATTGTTACTGACTTAAGAAACAAAAGTAATGGATGTAAATTTGATACATTAACAGATAGTTTAATCACTGATAGACTTGTTTGTAGCATTCAACACAAACATATTAAACACTGTCTTTTACGAGAACCGGACTTAACCTTATCCAAGGCTCTGGACATCTGACATGTTGCTGAAGTGTCGTCGCATCAAGTAAAAGCATTGGAGGAACAAAGGAAACCTACAACAGACTTCAATGATGTTCATCCACTGAAGAAAAATAGACTAAGACATTTAAGCAACACTATACACAATGGATCCTTGGCTAAGTATTTGCAATCTATAAGTAAGACAACACATAAAAACAAACAATTTAGATAAAAACCTAATAGCAACGCTAAAAATACAAACCTAAAATTGTGTGGTAAATATAATTCAAATCATGAACATCAAAAGTGTCCTGCTTATGGTTTCACATGTTTCAAGTGTAGTAATAAGAATCGCTTTGCAAAAACGTGTAAAACTATTCAACATGTTTTTAGTATTAATGAAAGTATTGCTGGTTTACAGATTAATGAAAATGTTGTACCTCGAGATTATTTCAAAGGTTTAAATAAGCAAGTGTCTGGCTATAAGAATAATGAAAATAACATAACCTTATTTTTTGGTAATTTAAATATTGACTTTAAGACTAATTATTATTTCAATGGTACTAATACACATAGCTTAAATGTTTGGAAAATTATTTAAAATATATACAACTAAATAATTACTTTCAAGTTGGACACAGGTGCTGAAATTAATTTCATGCTTAAAAAACAATTATTAAATGTACATGTAAATATTAATGTTTTAAATCCTATTAAAACAAATGTAAGCACCTTTAGTGGTAAAAAAAAAAAAACATTGGGTGTGCTTAAGACCACACGTTGGAAGTGATAACTTCTATGACCGATTTATATTTTTATCAGTATTAATATTACAGGAGAATAAAGGACAACAAATTACACAAGTCAACATATTGTCAAAAAATATTACATCATATTTTGAAATTATATAATTTTAATATTATAATATAATAATTATAATATTATAATATAGTAATATTATTATAATTATAATGTTATAATTGTAATAAGTATACGAAAAATAGTGATCATTATAATGTAAGCTGTATCTATTTAGTGACTAATGGTTTTGAGTGAGGTACTAGTGTATGCACTCTACATAGAATTCTAAGAATAATTCGCATACTTATTATAATATAATATTACTATAATATAATAATATTATAAAAATTATAATAACGTATTATTATACACTATGTATCGTCTATTCCCTCTCCACGCGCTTACTTGTCTTTATATTCTATGTATCGCCTATTCCCTCTTCACGCTCTGACTTGTGACTACGCAATAAGTTTGCGTGACGCGAGATTTCAGAAAAATAGTCAAGAGAAAGTGCCCAACGGGCCAATAGAAGTTATCACTTCAAAAACAGTTTTATTTGATTGTTTTTTACTTTGTAAACACCTTGGTAAACATTACAAATTGTGGTATTGCAAATTTTGAGTGAGATCCAATATAAGGGTTACCATCATGTATGAAGTTAAATTTGATTAAACTAATACGTCAACTACAGAATGTATTTAACAGAGATGGCGTTAAAATTTATGAAAATAAATTAAAAGCTATCATTAATATGAATAAACCTAAAAGTAAAAAAGAATTACAAAGATTTTTAGGTATGACTAATTACTTATCATAATTCATTCCAGGTTATTCGGATGCCTCAGTACCTTTGCGTGAGTTATTAAAAAATAACACTGTGTGGTATTGGAACTTTCAAACAGATCAATCATTTAATTTACTTAAAAATGCTTTAACAAATGCAATATAGTCTTAGTTTATTGCATTACAAATTTACCAGTACCGCTTAGTGTTCTCGAGCCTGTGCATCAAAAGCTTTAACTCTTTAAAATAGACACACACAAAATGCTAGGAAATGTATGCAATAGTGTTTGGTTGTGAAAAGTTTCATGCATATTTATTTGGAAGATTAGTTAACTTTGAAACTGTCCATAAACTTTTAGAAAGTATATGTAAATAACCTTTTCCTAGAGTTCCTATGAGATTAAAGCGAATTCTTAAGTGTTTAGTCTTATGATAATTTGGTAAAATAAAACCAGGTAAATTTGTATATGTTGCAGACACTTTATCTAGTGCTTCTATGCAAATTGATAAAGATGATTTTAATGAAGAATTAAAAGTGCTCAAGTAAATTTATTAATTAGCTATTTAACAATGTCAGATATTCAGTTGAAAAAATTTAAAATCTAAACTAAAAAATATAACGTATTAAGCAAACTAAGAGAATATATCTATAATGGTTGCCCAAATAACAAATATTAAGTGCCAACTTTTGTAAAATCATTTTGTAATTATAGGGATTAATTTGTAGTATTTGTAGTAATATATATTTTTTGATTATAAAACATTAGTACCAAAATCCATGCAAACTGAGATGCTTAAACGATTCATCTTGGTCATTTAGGTATGGAGAGAAGTAAAAATATGGCTAGATAATGAATTTAAAATAATGACTGATAAAATATTAGTTGGGAAATAAAACATGTAGGCCTAAATATCAGTCCAAGTTATCCATAATCCAACTGTATTGCAGAAAGCTCTGTTAAAAACATACAAAAATTTGATCAAAACCGAGAAGATCTTCATTTAGCTTTGTCAAATTTAAGATGATCTTTACGAGGTGGTCTTCCATCACTTTCAATGCCTCGAAAGTTAATAATAGATTTCAACATTCACAGAAGATGTTAAAACCTAAATTTCATTTTGTAAGAAATAAACTGGTTGGTAAAAAAATAAAAAGTAAACTTTATTATGACAATAAAAGTAAGCGTGTGCCAAATCTAGTTAAAGGACAAAATTTAATGTTCATAAAACAATTTAATTTATATTGGACACCTAATTGGCTGAAAGCTCAGTAACAATGACCAAGATTCTACATTGTCGAAGATGAGAACGCAACTCGTATAGAAGATATCGCAGTCATATAAATAATTTGAAAGATGACTTAAGATAAGAAATGACCTAAAAATAACTTACAACCGAAATAGTAAATGACTCTAACAAAACAGAGGATAATGATGTTATTTAAAAAAATGGAACCAATTTTACCAGAAGATGACTTATGACAAAGGATCCCAAAAGGTTTACTTTCTCACCAAATGACAAATACGTTCAGATTAAAAGAAATGTTAAAGAATATTTGCATGTACAGATTTGTAATAATTGTATTTGTAGAAAAAGAAGTTTGTGTTTCATTCTAATTGTTTGTAATTTCTAATAAATGTATATGTATAAGTTTAGGTTGCTGTTAAGTTTAGATATCAACATAGGTACTTTATTATGAATCACCCTGCAAACAACGGTAATAATTATATAATGTACAGTATAACATATCAACTCCTATAAAAGCGAGTGTTCGTCCAAACGTACGTGAGTAACAATACAGGGTGTTTCAAAAAAGACTTTACAACTTTGAAAATTCATATAAATTTTACTAAACAAGTCACAGAGTTGGTTTTGGTGTTATTTTAAAGGAAAAAACATCAAGTTTTTTTACCTTAAACTAAAGATGTTCTATGTGGCTTCCGTTGGTTATTCTGCAGACATCCCATCGGTAGTCGATTTCTTCCCAGACTGGCACTAGCATTTCAGGTGTAACTTGCTCAGCAGCAGCGTAAATTCTTGCTCTAAGTTCAGGTAGAGTGGCCGGCAAAGGAGGTACGTACACCATATTATCTTTTATGAAACCCCAGAAAAAAAAATCTAGCGGTGTCAGGTCGGGGGAGGGGGGGGGGGGGGCATGCAATTGGCGCATCACGGCCAATCCATTGACCTGGGAAGCGGTCATTTAGAAAATCCCGGACGTCAGTGAGATAGTGTGGTGGTGCGCCATCTTGCATAAAGAAAACATTTCGTTCTCGGTCATCCTCATCGATCTGTGGTATTAAAAATTGTTGCAACATATCAAGGTACACTATCCCATTGATGGTTCTCTCTTGGAAAAAAAGGGGCCGTACACCTTCCTCTTGCTCAACGCACAAAAAACGTTCACTTTAGGGCTATCACGAACATGTTGTGATGTTTCATGTGGATTTTCACTGCCCCAAATCCTACAGTTATGTGTGTTTACCTTGCCACTTAAGTGAAAAGTGGACTCGTCAGAAAAGATTATGTTGTCCCAGAAATGTTCATCATCATCCACTCGATTTAACATATACACACAGAAGTTCCTACGGTCAATCTTATCAGTGTCTTTAATTGCTTGTAAAAGCGAATATCGGTATGGTTTCAAGTGCAAACGTTTTCTTAACACACGCCAAACCGTCGTATGTGGTACTTGCAGCTCACGAGATGCACGCCGCGTCGATTTCGTAGGGCTATTTAAAAAACTTTGTCTCACTTGCTTAACGACTTCGTCAGAATGATGTGCTTGGATGACCTGAGGATTTTTTATGTTTCACTGAGCACCCTGTTTCTACAAAACACCTATGCCACTCATAAATTGTAGGCCTACTAGGAGGATCTTTAGCGTACTTGGTACGAAAATTACGCTGAACTGTTGTCGCAGACTTCGATTCTTCAAACCAAAACACACAACTAGCACGCTCCGGTCCAGTGAAGGCAGCCATCTTTAACGTAACTGTCACTAGCACTTGTGCGGCCCGATTAGGCACTAGCGGACTACGTGAGTCAAAACTTGAACTGTTTTCCTTTAAAACAACACCAAAACCAGCTCTGTACCTTGTTTAATAAAATGTATATAAATGTTCAAAGTTGTAAAGTCCTTTTTGAAACACCCTGTATAATGTAACATCTGATTTCACCCATCATCTGTAATACTTTAACAACACCTATCGTAGATTATACTTTGGGGTTATGTTTACAAATTCAATCAATAATACCATGTCTTGTAAGTTATATTTTATTTAAATATGATTCATAGAACTAAAAATAGCTATAATACTTTATAAAAATAGCTTTGAGGTTATAAAATTAATATAAATACAATCTTGTATAATCAATGTATTCATTTATATTAATTTAAAGAAGAACAGTTCGTTTAGCTTCGGAAACATTCCTACATCTTCATATAACATATTCAATTATTATTTTCTTCATTATAACATTAATTACTTCTAAATAATTTTATATATCAATGTGAAATAAAAGCTATTAAAATATACTATTTAAATCTTTATTTTGATTTATAAATTTATTTTGAATGAAAATACAAAATTTAAGAATAGGCCTACAATTTTATAAAACCATATCTATATATCCTTAAGATTGTACACATTTACGGAATTAAAAATCCCCTTAAAAATAAGGTATTCCTACATCGTTTTTAAGCACCGTAGTACTTTGTATGTATTGTTATATATTATTCTGATGTGAAGCTAATTAATCTAAATTTGTATTTTACATGGGAGCTTACCAGTAACCACATAATAATTCAGCCATGAAAACACTTGTAAGATTTAAAACGAAAAACGTCGGCCGCTTGCAATAAATAATAGTAAGGAGTAGCTGAAATTGCACACAACTGTTCATATTATTATTATGTCATTGATATTTTCTTTAAAGTATAGGAAAAATCTCTAAATTCATGCAATCGGAGTAAATTACTTTGTTTTCGTAATTATTTTAATACATTTTAAACAATTTCAAAACTGCATCTTTGTGCAATTGATATCAGTAATACTTTTTGATTTAAACTTCGAAATTTATATTAATTACGTAACATTATATGTCAGATTTAAATTAATTTTGTAATTTTTTAGCAATGCATTTTTATAGCTGATAAAATTGAATGCATAGGCTACAACAAAAAATTAAATCCTTATGTTGTAACTACATAAAACACATAATAATTACATTTCTTCTAAAATTCAAATAAGTATTAGAATTACAAATTAGGCTGTATTAAGTGATTCCAAGTTAGGACCAATGTAACTTATATAAAATGCAAGCTAATGGAAACTATTCCACTCAAGTATTCAGGCACATAAATATTAATGATTCATAGAACTAGAGAATATGTTTCGTTCCTTAAAAGAGATAGGTTCTACTAGTAAAAATTTACATTTATATTCTAGTTTGCAGTGAGCTATGAGAAATCTAAAAGAGATAAAAGTTTATTGTTTCATTTGAAAGAATTATTTAAGTAGCTACCAAATTTTAGTACAAAGAATACGAAATAGAGTTAGTTTATTATAATCATATGACCAAATTATTTATAAGAATGACAACATTAAGTCCTGGTTCAAATATATTTTTCAAATTACCAACTGGCCTTACTTTAACATTTTTTTAATTTGATCAGATGTATTGTAACCCTATATGGGTTTAAATAACCTGTAATTCATGTACATAAGCGGCTACTCCTGACTGAAAGGAAAATAGATTTAGGGTAGAATATCACTATAACGCTAACATATTTCTTTACATCATGGTTAGGTGAATTGCTTATGTTAAATATCTAATAGTAATTTAAAGTTTAAATATTAGAACAAAGTTCAAGAAACAAATTCCTCTCATATTGTGTAAGTTTTAGATTGTTTCACAATTATTGGATGAAGTAGCACAGGCTAAAACTTGAAAATATATATAGAAACAAATAATTCTTTAATAAATCCAACAAAATGAAAATTCACCAACGATGATTATAATGTAATAAATGTGATTCAAGGTGGTTTCATTATAACGTATAAAGGGGTTTTAAATAAATTTGTGTTCAAATATAAGAAATTTGTATATTTAGAGTCAACAAAATTTAGAACTTAAAGTTTACCATGTATTTTAATTTAATATACCTGCATCTAATTTAATTTATTTGAAACTCTACTACTCTGGGTATATTTTGTGTTAACTATCCAACATTTCAACTTACCCTAATCTCTTGTTGAAGTGATTTTTACGTTTCCTTTGTTCTTAGTATTTTTAGTTCAAGTTTTTATCAACATTTCTCAAATAATGTTTCTCATAAAAGTATTTTTATCGTTTATATATTCTACCAAAGCAGTTTTTAATATATTCGTAAGACCACCGTGAAGGAAGCTCTATTAAGTAAGGATTATGCATAAAATGTTTATGCTGTGAAGATGCAATAGCTATGGTCAGAAAGGATTTACACACCGTGTGAAGCGCCACTTTTAACGACGTATCTAAACAAACATTTCCTATCTGATTTTTGTTGTACATATCTAAACATAAAATATAATAAATAGGAAATATGAGATTATAGATAAAATTGTAAATCATTTGTTTTAGGTATATACAACACTAGCTGCCCGATCCGGATTTGCACGGGTGTACAAATCAAAGTTAAACGTATATTAACAACAACAAAAAATAATAAGTATTTTACACTATGTATTTCTTATGAGGAATTTTAGTAACTTTGACCCTCCCAAACCACCCCCCCTAAAAACAAAATTTTTTGAAAACCTTTCTTAGCGAGCACCTAGGGGCTTAGAAGAAGCTACATAATAAATTTCATTCCAATTCGTTCGGTGAAAGTTTTAGTAACTTTGATCCCATAAACCCCCTTAAAATTTCTAATTTGTTGAAAACCTTTCTTAGAGAGCACCTAGGGCCGTAGAGGAAGTTACATACCAAATTTCATTCCAATCCTTTTAGTTGAAATTTTAGTAATTGTGATCCCCCCAAACCCCCCTAAAGTTTCAAATTTTTTAATACCTTTCTTAGCGAGCACTTAGGGCCCTAAAGGAAGCTACATACCAAATTTCATTCCAATCCGTTAAGTAGTTATTGAGAAATCGTGATGAGTTAGTGAGTGGTATTTGGCTTTTATATAATATATAGTAGATTAAAGAATATCATTTTCTGATATAAGTAAATGTATGTAAGAAATATTTTTAAATGTCAACTACTAATCAATACAACTTTGTTATAGTGTAAGTGCATGATTACGTAAGTGATGTAATCTGATATTTGATGGTTGGTTAAATGCAGTAACAGTTTTTAGTGTCCAAACATCACTTTATTGGTTTCTTCGAGTAGTACATCTTTAAATAATTTTAAATCTCTTTTCTAGGCCTTAATTGCATTTATAATATTAAATTTATTAGGAATTTATAGGTTATTAAAGGTTTTTGAAATACAGAAAGCATGACTAAACAATAAAACAAGTTTCATAAAAATTTTGTGCACAAAAGTTTAAGAAGACTTGTAGAAAAGTGAAGGGGGACAGACCGAAACTCCTGTATATGCAGTTATCTGTAAAATTAGAAAGGGAAAGAAATACTTTTATGATAAATGATGACAACATAATATAAATAGAGCTATTTTCTAATTTATTTATAGAACATTTACCATTAAGTAAATTGTTTATAGGATAATTTACTAAAACCATGCTTTACTTAAAACGTATCGAAATTTAACTCGCAATTTTAAGAGTAAACCATATCACAGATCTATGAACATGTTGTTTTCCGTGAATACCTGCATTGTGATTCTGTTTAAATTTAAAAATTCCAATTGAATTTCGTATTTATTTTAATAACTACAGTGTTATTAAAATTTCCCCCTGAGTGAGTGACGATTTATCAAACACGATACATTTGCCGTTCACCTGCCAACTGCCGTCGTTGTAAAACGGAAATTTATATTAATGGCTTTTGTAATTAAATATTAATTGTAAATAATTACAAAAAACCATCTAAATAATGTATTGTTCCGAGTACTGTTTTTAATATAAACGTCAGCAGTCTGAAAATGTTATTTCAGAAATACAAACGACGACGTAGAACAACCTAGAGATACATTAGTTAAAACAATAGCAAGACGAGAAAACTTTAGTTTCAATATTTTCAAAATTTTCCAGTACAGCTTAAATTCGTTATATGAACTTGCTTGTTTTGAGGCGGATTACAGTCCTAGTCAAAATTATTATAAAATATAACATTTTTAAGGAAATTTTTCTATTCGTTCATAAATACTAGTCGAATATATACGACTAGTAAATAAATGTGTAATATGCATGTTACAATATTTATAATCCATTTAATTTTAGTTAAACCTTACTAAGCCTTTGTACTATCCCATAATAAGTTCATTATTATCCCCGTCTTACTTAAGCCACACCTATATGCGCTTTAATGTATGAAGAGCAGAGTGGTTAAGAACTGCTACAATTGGAACTACCAAAATTTATAGGTTCGAACACAGTTACTGGAGTGTAAATTACATGCGTTGTACGATTTATCCCGGCTTCACGAGAGTAAAAAAACAAACAAAAAGCTCACCAAAGGCACACACACACAGGTACTCCAGGAAACTATTGGGTGTTAAAAAGAAATGATTATTCTGTTTTTGTTTTCTGACAGACATAACAGATTTATAGTGGGGCTTATAGATCGGGTAATGTTCAAGATAACAAGCTGAGACTCAGCATACATGTTTAAAATATATATTTTAACTCCTATGTCAAGTTTCGATTCGATATATTAAAATTCGGCCGATTTAGAATGAGAAAACGCTTCATATATGAATAAGATGTCCCCTTTTAGTGATTTCCCCTGCTGCAAAATACATACCTGCATTATCGAATTTTTACCAGACAAACCATTGCTCGGACGAAATAAATACATATGACCTTTTTTGTTAAAAAATACCTCCCCTACACGGTGGTATTTTTTATTTTCCTCCATCTTCATTCCAGCTCGAAATATTAAGGATAATCTGAAAAAAATGATAATCGATTTTTTTTCGACTTTGGGAAATCGATAGACTGGTAAACTTTTTTTATGTTAATCTACATACTTTAATCTACTTATAAAAAAAATTCAGCCGTATTGCAAATTACTGGAACTTTTGGTCTAAATTTACCTCTACCGACTGGCCTATACGTAAATTTTCTTGTTTTATCTTAAAACATTGAAGATCTTAGAAACACTAAGAGGACTGAGTTTTTTAGCTAGTATGTTTTAGCAGATGGAATATAATAATTAATATATATATTTCAACATAATGCAATCGGCTTAGCTAAATCTAGACTATAGTGTAAGTCATATTTAGTGGAAGGTATAGTTTTCAATACAAATTTCTTTTGTGTTTATATAAATCATATTTTCAGATTAACTACGAACATTTTTCTTTTATTTTTTACTATTGTGAGCCTATTAGTTTTGTAACATCATTTCGTACATCAACACAATTCTTAATGTACAATATTTTCAACGTTTTTATTAGTTCAATTATGTTATTACCATTAAATGTTTGTTCTAAATCGATGCGTTTCTAGAACATTACGTGAACCATGTCAAAGTTTTGGAGTAACTTGGAGTAAACTTATATTATGGAGGAATGGCACAGAGTTGTTATTAAAATAGATAAAAGCGAGGATTCACGTGAGAATTTATACTATGAAAACCTTTTATAAAAATGATTTAAACCACATCAGATATATGTTTTAAGTTAATGTCAGGTATTGCACTACATGAATTCTTTCAACAATAAAACAGTCAACATAATACTTACTAAATTTAAAGAGTATTTCATACATACAACTTGACATGCTAAGTAGCTAGGCACTCTGCTAACAAAGATGGTCTGATTAGGATAAAATATTTTAACTTTGAGATTTGTTCAAACAGAAGAGTTGTTTAAGATAATAAAGAGAGAAGGGTAAATTAAATAAACATTTTAAAAATGTTTTATTTATTGTACTAACAAATTCATTTACCTTACATATTTTTATGACAATATAAACAGGAAGCAATTAAAAAGAAATTATGATTTTTTTTGGGGGGTTAAATATGAATAAAATCGTACGAGCAAAATTATAATTCTAAAGTTTAAATGTATTTTTGAAGTTATACTTCTTTGCGCCCGTTGTAATCGGGATTGGGTGGCGGTCGAGAAACCGCGTCACGCGTTAGGAGTAAAATCCGGAAAGTGCCTTTTTATACCTTTTCTCTACAAGAGATACGTCAAGAGTCTCGGTGGGTGAGTGGTTAACGCACTCGACTTCCACGCTAGAATCCCTGGTTCGATCCCCCCAGCTGGGAAATTTTTATTTTTTTCAAAAATTATAGGAAAGTATACGAATATACGAATGGCCAAAGAAGTATTACTTTCACCGTCTGGTCCGACGCAGACCCATTTTTTTATATGTTGCTATAAGTAGCTTGTAGTGTTTTTCTCAACTAAGTGCAGCATTTTCTAATGTCATAAAAAAATAAGTAGAAAGGATTTACTGTTATAATTCGGTTGAAGTACACTCGTTAAACTAATTGTGTAAGAAGAATTACTCTTCTTTTTACTAAAATATCCGTAATCGTTATTTAACCAACCATATGTTTGTGAAAGAAAAATAACTTGCTAAACTTCACATTATAAATAAATATGGAAGTAGTTGGCAATCCTTAATTAATCCTTCTAAATAGATAATAAATAAATGATATAACTTCGTGTTTCGATAATTGTGAATATTTAATGTACGCTGACGATTTGAAAATTTTTAAAAATATTAAAACTTGTTATGATTGGCAAATTTTGCAAGAAAATTTAGTTAGAATATCTATTTGGTGTGAAAATAATAAACTTCTTCTTAATATTAAAAATGTTGCGTCATGTCATATTATAGAGTATTACAGCCTTTAATTAACAATTATAACATTGATATGCAATTATTGAACAGAGTTACTAGCTTTAAGGATTTGGGGGTTCTTATGTCACAAGATTTATCTTTTAGTTGTCATATTGTTAATATAGTAAAGAGAGCTTATTCCACCTTGGGTTTTATTTGTCAGTTGGGGAGGGATTTTAATAATATTGTCGTTATGAAAGTTTTATTTAATAGTCTAGTTAGATCAGGGCTGGAATTTGCCTGTATTGTTTGGTCCCCATCAACAAAATACTATGTAAATATGATACAAAAAGTTCAGAAAAGATTTTTGCGTGTGTTATTTTATAAAAAATTTGGATTTAATAACCAGCAAATTTGGACAATAAGATATAGGGAATTTTTGAGTGCATTTGAAGTCAATTCGTTGGCAGTTAGGAGAAATTTGTTGAGGTTGTGTTTCTTGAGAGGAGTTATGTGTGGCAGGATTAAGGATCCTGAGAGCCTAAGACAGATATGCTGGTATGTTCCCCCTTATGGGATGAGAATCAAACTACCACTTTACCAGGAGCGCATTAGAACCCATGCTCATGCGTCGTCGCGGCTGAACTCGTCAATTGCTCTGTACAATTTGGTCGCTCACAAGGTGGATGTTTCCTGGGGTTTGTCGAGGTTTCGCAGGGATACTTTGTCTGCATTAAACGAACGCTGACTGTGGGTTTGCAAGTTTTGATGGGACTCAACAGCTGGGTATAATATTTCAGTTTTTATGTTTTCATTATTATTGTTTATTTGTATATAATGTGTTTGATTATGTATTTGGTTGTTTTGTTTAATTATTTGTTTCATAGTTTTAATTAGTTTAGGCATGACATATTTTATTTTTGTATAGATGGCGCCCCAGTAATTGGGTTTTTTACCTGTTGGGGTTGCTTTTACAACACGGTTCTATTATGTATTTCTTTTGTTTGTTTGTAAAATTGTGTTGTAATAAATTTATTCTATTCTATTCTATTCTATTCTATAAATAACGGTAGAACCCCGGTAACGGCTACATTTAACAAAAAGTTATGGTGTGCATACTTTGCATGTTTGTAAGCACCAGCAATGACGATAACACACGATGACTTATAACCATTTAGGCTTCAGTCACAGGCAACACTAGTGCACTTGTCACGAGTTCACTTCAGTTGAGCTACACTCTTGCTTGTGTTTGTTTATGGTGTCACTGTACGAGTTGTGTTCTACTCGATTTTCGCAAAGTTGTTGTGACGATGGAAGCATGGTTATGAAGATATAAAGGTTAATTGCTGAATAGCATTGCTGCTGAGTTCGTAGCACGGACTTCGATCGTCTGTGATTAAAAGACAAATAATAACAATATTGAAAACCTACTTTCAAAATGATTTCAAAAGACAATCGGTGAAGATAAAAATGCTTATAAAAACCCCAGACGATGCATTACTTGTTTGGTGATGTCTATTTTGTGTATGTCTTACGTTCTCAGACTTTCGTTAACCCTGAACGACTTAACGGGGTTGTTTTGTTCAAATTATATGCACCGCCTGGAAATCACAACTAACTTATTCAAGTATATGGCTTCAGTCACCCATGTCTCGTTTACACGTAATGGATTATTTTGTTAGTAAATTATTGTCGACTTTTCCATCTTGGAGAGACGTAATGATAAATAAACCGACTGAACATTAATTTTTAATAATCTTTAGAATGGGAAAATAACGTTTAAAATGTTTACTATGACAAAAATATTAAATGTTATATTTTGTAAAAAAACTTGATGGTGTTGTTCTATATAAAAAAATATCCAACGCGATCGATCTCAAGGCAAAGACAATAGAAATGAATAAAAATTATTTTAATTTAACATTTGAAAATATACATGTGAATTAAAAATGTTATAAGCGACTGAATAACTTCAGGTTAATTAAACGCCAGAGTCGGTTTAAAATATTTATTAAAATTTTTTAAATTTTCAGAATAATACTACTCTCTTTTCAATATCTTTTGTACTAATAACTTTAATTTACATGTTTAAGGATTTCCTCATAATGTAATTTACCCTTCTAGTGGACTAATCCACCATTACATAATTACATTATCCCTTGTGGGAACAGCCAGATGTATACCCTCCTTTAGCTTCCCCCGAGAGTTTCGATTCGTGATTAATTAAATTGTTTTTATTGGTATATTGTATAAGTATGAACAATTTAGATTTGTATCAAAGTACTTTGCACGGGGGTAATACACGTTTAACTGTACAAAATTAAACTATAAAAAGTTTAACTACAATAATTTGAGTTTATGTAACTCATTTTAATTAGATATTTAAATCGACTACATCAATAAATTCTATATCAATTTGTTCAATAACTTAGCGCAGAAAAATAATTTTCTAGGACACCTGAGTTTATGAAACATAATAAGAAATAAAATGGCCAGATTTTAAATCAGAATCAAAAAAGTTTTTTAGTATAATAAATGATCAAAAATGTTCATCGATTTACCTGATCGACATGAAACCCTAGAAAATTATAGTTCACTCAGGAAGAATTAAATGAATTCCAGAATTGGTTGGGGTTATTGCACAAAAATTTCTTTCTCTTGGTCATAAATACTGGTCATGATTTTCAAATTTTATTCTAATAATAAATCTTCTCAGAAGTCAAGCTCAATATTTACTTACACATACGTGTAATTAGTTTCAACTGTTTGTCTGGTTCGTTGTCATTACAATTGTTGCTGACTATATTTTATGTTTTTGTTGGGTACAAATTATTTAGGATGACAAATTTATCTAATCACTATTTACTATTTAGAAAACTAACGTACTTTTATTGGAACGCAATGCAAATGATTTTCATTTTGAATCAAATGTTTTTTTTTTGTTTTGATTAAAACTAGAAAAATTATATGTTTATATAAAGCTAACTCGTCATCTGTTCTATAACACGTAGGTTACTACTGTTTTCATTATTAATCTATGTTTATATTATTTAAATCTCAATTAATGTAGTACAAAAGCAAAAAGTGTTATAATTGTTTAACATTGGAATTATTTAAGCTAAACATGTTAAGTTGTGAATCTAATCGTAATTGAAAATTAATCCTACTTTAGAATACGAAATAGAATAACTAAACTAAAACAAAATAATCGAACCATTATTAAACAGAATCAATTGGCATAGTAAAGTGACACACGATAACTCGTGAAAGTGGTTTTACTTGAATTTAAAGAAGTGTGAACAAAAACTTTATCAAAATTAGTCGAACCTTTAGTACCGAGATTGAGGAACGGTACTGACTAAACCCGGTTTTGAACCCTGCAAGCAATCGCTCAAATAAACAATATGTGTCAGTAATAATGAAAATATAATTAAAAGTAAATAAATTAGTATTTTAAAAGAGTGTAGGATTAGGCAAAAGAATAATGATGTAATATATTATTAGCATTTCTAAACATATAAACAAAATTTAATTAAAAAGACAATTTAGTTTCTAAAAATATGTATAATTTTCCTCTTTTTAACAAGCAAATAGTTTGCTGTAAATGATATAACTTGTAATAATGGTAGTTGTGTATTAATTTGTTTATGTAATAGAAGAAATATACAAATAGTTCTATAGAAATTTTTGTAGGTAAATTTATAAGACAATATGCTTTTATTTCAAACATATTCTGGGATTCAAAAAACTTTGTAATTTTTCTGAGGTGCAATATGTAGGATGTCTTTTTTTAAATGGTCTACCATTGGTATTTTGTAAACTATATATCTTTCCGCAAACTTTAAATGGTTAATCTTTCCTGGTTTTTTGATAAATGAAAAATATGTAGTTTAAAAATATCTGTAGCCTATAATGGCCACCATTTTTCAATACAGCGGTCAACTTTCGAATTTCTTATGGAGCACCATATATTTTATGATGAATTTAGATTTAACTACTATTTATGACATTTTAGTCCTTGGTGTTTTTTTTTATATGACTAACCGTTTAATAGTTAGAGGGGTATAAGGTTTTAAAAACAACCTATCTGAGCGGAAGATATTTTTGTATGGAAACGTTTTGAATAAATGAAAACGTTCTTATTTTCCAATATGGCGGACAACTTTCGAATTTCTTATGGAACACCTGTATTTTATAGTGATTTTTGGTTTTACAAGCTATGTTAAGAATTTTTTGGCGATTTTAAGTTGATCAACATATTGGAAAATGGCGGCCATTTACAAATATTTGAACTCCATATTTTTAATTTCTTAAAAACAAGGAAACGTTCCCTATTTAAAGGTTGCTGTCAGTTTTATAGTTTACAAGATACCAATGGTGGCCCTTTCAAAAAAAGACAGCTGTAAAATGGGCAACCTGATGTTAATTCCTAATGGAATAATTATTTAAACAGCAGCAGTTTTTTTCTTATGATACAATGTTTAAATATTATAATAAGTTTTAGTAATTATAAAAAAAATATGCTTTCATGGATCCTAGCAGATATAATGTGTATAATAAGTTTAAATATTACTTAATTAGTTTTTTTAGGGTTCTGTACTTTTAAATAATTTTTTCAACGCTTTTAGTATCTATCGTTTTTATATCATTTTGACTGTTAAAGTTATTATTAAAATAAACGGTACCAGAAACTGGCAAATACTTTATCATAAACATATTTAAATTATTAACACGTTCACTGCTAAGGACGCACATGTGAGCTTGACACTGAGAAGTGGCCGACGCACAGTGCATTGCATATTGGGAGTGTTTTCAATACACAGTGCATTGCGTGGTTCGCACGCCAATTTTAAGCCTATGTTACGAGAGTAACAAGTAAATATTAATATTATTAGCTAAACGAGAATTTTTTATAATAAAATAATAATTGACTTTTTTGTGGTTTTTTAACCAAAAAGAAGGTTGTTTTTCAAAAATGTTCAAAAACTTTCTTCGTGCATCTATACAGGCCTAATTGACATGTTTGGTGCAAATTTGATCGAAATCGACAGATCAGTTTTTTCTCTAGCTTTGTATACATACATACAGACATTTTGTAAAAAAATTGTTTGAAATCGATTGAATAGTTTTCGCTCTAGCTTTGTATACATGCAGACGTACATACAGACATACATACAGCCATGCATACAGACATACAGGCAGACATTTGTACAAACCACTTTTTTGGACTCAGGTGGTATCAAAACGGATATTTTCAAAAAAACCTCAACATCTATTTTTTGCGATCACTAGATTTTATACTTTCTCTATACCGGTACTATAGTGAGAAAGTGAAATATAAACTGGTAAAAATAAATAATTAAGAAACCGTGCTTTAAAATAAAACTGCTTATATTTTATAATTTGTGTTGCTATAGTGACCAACAAGCACTTTTGGTCATCTAAAGATTTTTAACTGTGAAAGTTACCCATAGACCATTGAAATGAATTAATCTCCCTCTTATAATGAAAACTATGCAAAATCAAAGGCTATACAATTTTTTCTTCGTAAATACTGTTATAGTATATTATGTAGACTATTGTTTTATACTACTATTTAACCATACTTTCGAACAGGTAGTTTCCTCTTGTAGTTTGGTTTCTTGTAGAAAATATTGATTCTGTAAAAATGCACATTGATTGAATATTGTAATACCACCTCAATTCTCCCTACAGTAGACTTTTTTATTGCATTGTTATTACGAAATTCAAAATTTAACGGCCTAACCACTTAGCTTGTCATAATGTTTCAGAAAAAAAAATCGAACGCCTGGAATAAAATAAGAATGTTCTCAACTCAACCTTTGTGATTGACATCCTTAACTAAAAAAGACTAATTGAATGATTGTCCTTATAAACATCATTATTAAGGAAATGTAGGACGCCTACCCTTTATAAGAATATTTTGAAACTTTTGCTATTATTATATGGGTTTTATTCTCAAGTTTTAAAGAATTCCCCTAAATATGACAAAATTAAGATGTAATTTTACCGGGTCTTTTATTGAAGAGGACCCTAATGTCCAATGAAAGTTGAACCCAGGTAAGCATACAGTGACTAAAGACTATAAGTTAGAACTTCATGCTATATTTTTTAATGCTTGCATTTCTGTTATATAAAATTAAAACAACATGTTTGGTCAACTAATACTATGTTGAACAAGTAAAAACATGCACAGTAGGATTGCCAGTTGTTGTGTACAAGTTCAACGTTATCTTATCAGCTGATCAGCTATTGTTGATTACGCTGTTGTGCTCATCAGTTCAGTTTGATCTACCGAGCCAAACATATCTTTCTTGAAATAAATTGCAAAGTGCTCTCCGTTTTTTACAGGATAAACGTATTCTACATAGTAGGTATTTAAGAGTGGCGGTCCTCTTCTAAAAAATACCTATTTCACCTTCAACGAATTGTAATGAATCACTAAATATTCACATATTAACCTAAAAGTTTTCATTTTTACAAAATGGATTTACCTTTATGATTTAATTGATGAAAAATGAAAATAGCATCAACTCGAAATATAAAAAGATCCTTTAGGTTTCTGAAGTGGATTAAACATTTTAGTAAATAATAAAAAACAACTTAGAACTGTTTCTGCATAGCTGACTTCCCCAATAATACCTGTATACTTTGTAATCATAAATAAAGAAAAAATTAAATGAAGTGGACCTTCTTTCTACCAATTAAATAATCTTAGGAATTTCCAAACAAATAGAGTTTTCTGTATACCTTTGATATTACGTTTTACAAAATCTGTCACAACCAAAATAAATATCTTGGAAGAGTCACATTAACTTAAATAAAGTCGTAGTATCTTTTTTCGATATAAAATTAAGAAGGAAAACAATTCAAATGCTTTAATCGATGCTACTACAGTTATTTAAAGAATTTATGTGTTTTACTTCTTTTAATTCTGATATATTGTTTTTGACAAAGTATGTAATAAGACAAAGTCAAACAGATGTAGTAGTTAGGGCATATTACCTTTTAAACACTGTCAGGCATCAGGTTTGCACAAGACATGGCTTTTAAGGTTGTTTTACTGACATAGATGTAGTATCATGTAGCTTTAGCATTTAAGCAATTTGTCAATTTCCTTCAGTCTTGTTAAATTGTTACGTAAACATGAGAAACAATTTGACAAATAAGTGCATGCATCACTCAAGGATTTAATATAGCAACGGTCTTGCTTTTAATAATGTAAACCGTTTCGGTGAGCAATGATGCTAGATATTAAAGAAAGAGTTTGAAACTATCAGGTTTTTTTAATTTTCTCATTTATTTCTATGTTTGATAATTTTGCTTTTTGTTTTACATGGACAGTTACGTTATATCCATATGTGTATAAGATTTTTTTGTATGAAAACATTCTAATTATATGGAATAACCTACAATCGAGATGTAATGAAAAACTCAAATTCAAAATTAGTAGCATAGTGAATATACATGATTTATATTAAGTTTAAAAGTGTATGAATAAGTATATTAAAAAGTAATTAAATACATAAAATATTATTCCAGCTTACATTTGCTTTTAACATATATGATTTATTTGTCTTGTTTTTTTTTGTGACTGATTTTTATCGATATACTAATTTAATTGTTGCAGCTATCAAATTTGGGAATAATTTTATGTATAATTATTAATATTCAAACGATATTTACTGATAGGCAAAATAAACAAGATGTAACTGACCATTGATGCACCAGCCAGCGTATTTGTTTGGACATTTGACTTTAAATGAAAACCCACTTTTAGACAATAGAATTTAAGGTAGGCTAACATTATTTGATAAGGTTTCAGAAATAACTAATGTAAATATAGTTCCAGTAAAGATATTTACAATGTTAAACTTTTAGATCAATTTGGTTCAATACAATACCAGGTGAATGCTGGTAAATCTAAAAGAAAATTCTAAGTTCTTCATATACTTAATTACCGGGCACAAAAATTATTGTTCAATTGTAAAGCTATTTCATTTTAAGATTTATGAGGATAATATTATAAGTATCGTATGTATAACATTATGGAAATCTAAAGAATAATTTCAAAAAGTAACAATTTTCTAACAGTAAGATGCGCTAATACAAATTAAGATACATTAAATTTAATAACAATTCACACTATTTCAATTAATATGTTTAATTTATATTGTTTAATTGTTGTTTTACAAAATGTGCACTTGGTATTTTGAACCTACTACAGGAAATAAATGAATCGGTAGTTAATATTGTAAATTAAAGGCCAATACTACGGACGGGGCAAAAAGTGAAGGTCGTAATGCCTTAATTCTTAAGGTTTAGAGTGAATGAATATTGATAGAGTAATAAGTCTTAGCTGCTTGCAGAATATTAATGGAGAACGTTTTTGAATTGGGGTGTTACTTTTTTTTGATTTTGAATATGCTTGAATTTTATTATAATCGGTTGAAGGTAGCATATACAAATTCGTTCAATTTAATACTTGTGTTAGTATTATAATTATAATAGGTGTTCCAAAATTATGGGACCGATTTTGTAACTTTTATAGCCTACAAAGGAAAGTAGAAAGAAGAAATAAATGTCTTTGTAAGATTAGTAACAACTTTATACAATTTAAAGGCCACCCTCCCCTCCCCATTCCATTGGAGCGGTTTTTTTGTGGGGGGGGGGACTCAAAGTTTTTAAGTGTAAACATACAGTTTAGACTCATCATTATATTTTTCTCTCTAAATTACTAATATTAGTAGAAAGACATTTCAAAGTCCCTTTTATTCTTCTTTAGAGACAATATCACTTTCTATTTTAAAATAAATTAATCAAATATATGTGATTTTAGTGCAAAAACTATTATGTGACACAAGCCATATGTTTACATTAAACTATTTTGAGTTTCCCCACTTAGCTCCTCCTGGGGTAGGACGATTGGTCTTAAAAGTTTGTAACAGTAGTCACTAATCTTCCAAAGACATTCCCAAAATTGCATCTTTCCACTTTCCGTTGTCTAAATGTAACGCAAGGAGTCCCTGGAACGTAAATGTACTTTTGGAACACCTGGTATATATATTTGTTCTATGCCAATATTTCCTTTATTAATTAATTTTAAATACGTATGAATAAAATACTTGCTAGAAAATTGTTGCAACTCAATAGCAAAATCAATTATAGCATAGTTGTACATTCATTATTATATCGATAGTTCAGCTAGGGTTTTAGTAACTTGTCTTATTTCTTTTAGAGTAATAAGGTTCCTAACAAATTAAGGGGTAGTATACATTCACAGGAAATAATGTAACAACTTTTTAAAAGAATTTGAAATTGTTTAAAAACTAGACGTGATTAACAGTAAAGCACTTCCTTAAATGTTACTTTAATTAAGTTATAATTAGTTTCTTTCTCACTTTAATCATTCATCTAAAATATACTTAAATAAAGAGCTTAGTTAAGCACTACAATTAATGGTAAATTGCATTCAGTTTTTTATTAAGTGCTCAGTAGAGGGTATGACACCTGAGATCAAGAGGGGAGGGGGGCCAATCACGCGACTCTAAACCCTTGGATGAGTGTGGGGGTGGACCTTGGGTGAGTGTGGAGTGGGCGTGGGGGTGGAGGTGGGCGTGGAGTGGTGGCGGGAACGCTATTTTCCTAACCTAGATTAGATGACACTGTATTGGCTAGAATATAAAGATTAGATGACAGTGTATTGGCTAGAATATAATTTTATTATTGTCTTTTTATACATGGAATTAAAGAAAAACTTTTAAATAATCAACTATACATTTTCTACACAATGGACATTTGTTAACCTGAGTAACGCAGTCGTTGCAGAATACGTGCCCACATGGGACAACAGCGACGTGTTTTTTGTTAATTAGGCACACAGGGCACGAAGAGTGAACGCTTGCAGACTTATCGTCGGAGGTAGGAGCAATGGATGTAGAATCATTGGAGGTAGAAGCTGCAGAAACATCGGAGGTAGAAGCAGGAGTAACAGTTGAATTTCGAGTGGTAAGCCATGATGTAGAATCATTGGAGGCAGAAGCTGCAGAAACATCGGAGGTAGAAGCAGGAGTAACAGTTGAATTTCGAGTGGTAAGCCATGATGTAGAATCATTGGAGGCAGAAGCTGCAGAAACAGCGGAGGTAGAAGCAGGAGTAATAGTTGAATTTACAGTAGTAAACCGTGATGTATAATAACTGTGGTTGGAAGTTTGATAAGCATTATAGCCTGTGTAGACAGACGGTGAGGTGGTAGAAGCAGCAGCAGGAACTGAGGTAGAAGCTGCAGAGTCATCGCGTGTACCCGAGGTAGATGCATCACCGACGGGGATGTTAAAGTACTGAACAGTCGGCCATCTGTTGCAACCCGTCTGTGAAAACAGAAGAAAACATTAGCAATCAAGTAAAAGTAGACGACCGACGGTTGTAACTATGAAATCAATTTTAAAAGAAACATTAACAATCAAGTTAATTTTGCACGAAAAGATACTTACAGTGTCATCATCATCTGGAAGTTTCCCGAATCTCTTTAAAAAATGTTCCCCCACAGCCACTACTTGCCCCAGGTCGTGTCTCAATTTCCTCCATACAGCCATACTTAGTAGCCTCCTTGTCATTACGCACCTGTTGCCTGTAGTTGTATCAACATCATTTATAATAGCGACTAGTTCTCTCTTTGCTTCTTTAAAGAGAGTTTCTATAATACTTGCAGGGGGTACCCTATTAATGTCGTGCGCCTATAACAACGGAAAGAAAAACCTTTAAAACATTTGAAAAATAAATTTTATTAAACAAACACTTAAAACACATAGCTGATACTTACATAATACCCGTATCCCTGAAAATTTATGAATTCCTGCAATCGAGCTTCGACGCGCCAAGAACCATACCGAGCTGTATGTAATTCATACGGTTCAAGGACTGAGTTATCTTCATTGTGATTTCTCACCCGTAGTAGTGAGGAACTAGGTCGTGAAGAGATCACCGATGGTGACCCTCGGTCGGAAGATTCGGGCGAAGCGGGGCTAAACTGAAATAATTATAAGAGATAATAAAAATTAACTACATCTGTAAAGAGAGAGAGAATTTAAACATATAAAAAATCAAACGTACTTCTTCTCCTAAAGGAAACTCCACTGTGGAGAGGTCCTGACCGTTCTCCTCATCCTCAAAAAATGTTGAAGAAGAAGAAGAACTATCCGAATGTAGTTGAACTTTTTTGTTCTGTACTTTTTTGTTCTGTAAAAAAAAAAAAAAAAACATACAAAGAACTGTAAAAGTGATTCAATATAATTTGTAGTTTTAATTTAAAAATTACTTACTCGTTTAGGTGGTGTTGCCATTATAGTTCTGCGTCACATCTGGAATTACACTAACAATAAAATTAAAACTGTTCTTTAAATTTTGTATATATAAAAAAGACTATAATAATAATTGGACAGGGGTAGACCCCTGTAGACAGAGCCCCAGCCATCGCCCTGTCTGGTGCCGACCACTCCAATACAAAAGTGTCGTCTCCCTCATGATGACAGAGACAAATATGTTAACGATTATTTTATTCACGAGGGAATACAGCTTGACCCCTCTAGAATCGAGAAGAATGGCGGACTCCGTTCCCTTTCAAAATTAATGCTTAACTCTTTCTGGGGAAAATTCGGCCAGAGGGAGAACCAAACTAAAGCACTTGGAATTACACTAGCAATTAAAACTGTTCTTTAAATTTAAAAAATAATTGGACAGGGGTAGACCCCTGTAGACAGAGCCCCAGCCAACGCCCTGTCTGGTGACGACCACTCCAATACAAAAGTGTCGTCTCCCCCAGTGCAATAAAAAACAAAATCAAACATATATATTCTATACTAATTAGATGTACACTCTTTTTCGCATAAAACTCTAGACTGAAGTACTTACTCGTTCTAGACTGAGACTAAAGTACTTACTCGTTCATTGGATCATTTATATGCTTCGCTGTGAAACCTTGAGCTCAATTTTTGGGTGGGAGAGGTGGTGGTGGTGGTGGTAATCTAACCTAATTGGTAACGACACCATCTTGATGACGTAATATGCAATCTCTAACTTATAGGAAGTAGGGCAGTAGAACAATAAGTATACAACATTTATGAATACATATTTTATTTGCAAATTATTTTACAAATTTTGCGACGAAGGAAAGTTCCTCCTCGGTAAAATCTAATGCTGCTGCTGCTACCCCCTCTTCGATGGGTTTTTCTGCAAAATTCCACTCTTCCTGGGAGAGTGAAACCCCCTCACTCGACATCATAGCGGTTATCGGCGCAGAGGAAGGCTCGGGTGAGTGCAGCAATTCTTCTTCTTCTTCTTCTTCTATACTAGGTGTCGGTGGTGGTGGTGGTGGTGGCGGGGGAGGCGACGGTGGTCCAACGGCAGGCAAGTTTCTAATTTTAGGCCACCATAAATGACTCCACCTTTTTCTGAGCGGAGCAGAATTTGAAGATGATGCTGAAAGCCCCGATTGTGTGAGCCCCACGACCTCCGACGCCAAAACTATAGATAATGCAGTGAATCCGCGGGCTCTGATGTTTTCGCAGCTTTCGCGAATATCACTGAAAACAACAAATCTCGTTAGGGAACGAAAATAAATTGTATGTGTTTTTCAACAAATATTTCGGAATAAAAAATTAAGAATACAGAAACAAGCAAGCCGAAGCTTTGAGAATTTAGTTTAAGTGAAGCAATGACTCGTGGCGACGTAACTCGTTGCAAAACAAAATCAGATATATTGTAAATTGATTTAGAACAGTTTATTGACAAATTTGGTACTTACCTAGACAACTGTTCAATCGCCCTCGTTAAAAAAGATTCAAACGCCTTCTGGCTTCTTGTCGTCCTCTTAGGAGTCTTACTGATTCGTCGAGGCACCATGATGTAACTGTAGACAGAGACTGAAGTACCCACTCGTTCGTTGGATCTTTTATACTGCTTCGCAGTGAAACCTTGAGTTCAATGACGCAATCTGTTGCAAGCAGCGCAAAGTGAAAGTTTCAGACACTTCTATCCGGTTGTTTCGTAAAAAAGTCAGCGAAGTTGAAAGGTATAGACACTACAGTTGTTCTCTCATTTATGCTTCTTCCCACCAATATTTACGAAATTTACAGTCTCTTAAAACACAAGTGCACAGTCTCGGCATAAAGCCTGTACGTAAACAGTAATGACAGTTGAACAACTGATCCTCCGTGAAGCGATGACAAATGTTCGTGCAGCATGTATAACCTTCAAAGTTCGTCTTATAAATGGTCAATTTCGTAGTTTTCTTCTGAGCTGTTATGCATTTACAGCGACAATACGAAAAACATCGACAGATTTTGCAAGCGATTCCGTCGACTACTGTACGGGGTGAAACGAAACACTTCAACTCGCAACAATAGGAAGCCATGGCTTCCGATCAGAAGCTTGATAGAGAATGAAAGAATACTCTGATTTCCGTCTTATTTATAATTGTCCTCTGTGTTTTCACGGGGTTGGAACCGTCACACGATTACGGTTAAGCCGTAATCCTGGCCCACATTACAATCCGGGGTGAACGGAAGGTTCACCCCTTAAGGAAGTAGCCCCAAACCATCGCTACTTCCGGTGACTACCACTCCATTACAAAAATGTAGCCTCCCAAAATATTAATTTATCAATTTTTCTACTCCTTACTCCCTTTGGTTTACGGAAGACTTAACTTCTCGCCAGTGACCTAAGAGCAGTGTCTTCAGAGTCGCTCGCCTTGTCCTCTGCGTCTAACTCGTTATTCGAATTGTCATCATCGGATTCGGCTTCGCATTTCATTTTTTTTATTCGCCCTTCGTCGCAATCGGATTCGCCTTCGCATTTCATTTTTTTATTCGCCCGCATCCTTTCTTCAAAAGCCGCGATCAATTTTTCATTTTGAGCTATCTTCTCCATTCTCGCTTCGACAGTGTCCGACGGATCGTCCTCTAAGGGGACGTCTTCAGAGTAGTCGCTTCCGGATTGAGAAGAGCCGGAATCGTATTCAGTACTAAATTTAACTTTGATACTATCCGTATCGCTCACATCGAATACCTCCGAGCATTTTGTAAATTCATAACAATCTAAATAAACTTTTTCAATTAATGTATTATCTTTGTAGAAACGAATTGAGACACTTGCGTCAATACCCATGTTTACTCGTCAGAAGCCAGGTAGAGAATGGAGATGACAGAGTCATCTCCGTCTTATTTACGATTGTCCTCTGCGCCTAACTCGTTATTCAAATTGTCATCATCATCGGATTCGTCATCATAGTTTTCGCATTTAATTTTTTTAATCCCCCTTCGTCGCAACCTTTCGGCGGCTTCTCGCATCCAACAACAACCATTTCTCGCGTCTCTTTGATCGGAATCATCGATTATATAGAATATAGTATTCATCTCGTCTCTAAAATGAACCCTACGTTTCGAACTTGACATTATTACTCTCTCTCTCTTTCTTTTATTGCGACACTCAAGTCATTACTCGTCGAAAGTCGAGTAGAGAATGGAGAATACTCCGTCAGCTCTGGGGGTAATTGTCCTCTGCGTTATACGGGGTTGGAACCGTCGCACGGGGGAAGCCCGTGGCCCGCATTACAATCCGGAGTGAACTGAAGGTCCACCCCTTAAGGAAGTAGCCCCAACCATCGCTACTTCCGGTGACTACCACTCCATTACAAAAATGTAGCCTCCCAATATATTTTTAAATTTTGTTTTTTTTATTTTTTTTTTGTTTTTCTACAATTTGTTCCTTACTCACTTTGGTTTACGGAAGACTTAACTTCTCGCCAGTGACCTTATAGGTTTACGGCCGCACCATATCGTACACACTTAGGTTTACGAGGGACTTAACCCTGCGCCAGTGACCTTTTAGGTTTACGAGGGACTTAACCCTGCGCCAGTGACCATTGTACATACACACGCACAGACACACACACACACACTAAGTAAGGAATAAATTGTAAAAATATTTAGCACTTTTTAATGCGCATTTACTATCGTGTTGAAAGTGTTGTGGTAATATACATTTAATTTCTGTACAGTAGGAGTATTTTTCTTCCTCTGGCAATTCCTTCACACGAGGATGAAATTTTCTCAAAAACTGAGCTTTTTCCAATCCTTTTGTGAAAATTGTGGAGAACGGTTCGCACAAAGAACGTATAGTTTCCTCGTCATACGGGACACTACCATCATCCCATTTGAGAAGATGATAGTGCTTTTGCAAATAACGCACCGATCTCCGAGCTTTAGCATTCAGTAGGTCAAATTTATAGGGTGGTTTGAAAACAACGACGCTTTCAAAGTCATCGCAAACTATAGCAAACTCTTTGACTATATATCTGTTTTCGTTATCACGGAAACCGTGAAATTCAACCACTGCCTGCATATTTTTTAAACAGGACGATTTTATCGTACAGTTTGTCCGCTTCAGGGAGTGTGCTAGAAACGAGTTCGTCGTTGGTCAAACACTCACTGATGTAATCGCGTAAGTCACCCTCGATATAAAATAGTTCTTTAATACGACGCGTCACTAACGGAATACTGTCTACAAACAGCTCCCACTCTGTAGTGTTTAAGGGCAACGAATGCTCCCCATCATATAGTATAACGTATCGTTTACCAAACACGCTATGCACTTTAAAATCACCGGTAGTCAATTTGAAAAGGTACTCCTCCTTAGTCGCTACAGCTGTTGTGACATTTTCAATATGAACGAGTATTTCGTTAAACAATTCGTGGGAAAAGAAAACAAATTTTTTATCCGCACGAAGCAATAGTCCGATGCCGTAGCCCGTATGCTGAAATAAACCTGTCGCTACAAATTTTGTGCACTCGGCGTTTAAGAAATGTACGGATTTCAAAAAGATGCCCAGAGGCAGGTTAGGCGGATACTTGGTCTCCACGTCCATCTTCTTCGGCTTCTCGATCACGACTGAGCCTAGACCATCTTCTTAACCGTACCGGAAAGAAGATTGTACACTATATGTGTATCGTGTAGAATGAGACAGTAGGCCGTGGTTTTATCGTCAAAATTGGAAGAGGTTTCTATCTCAAGTCTGACGTCAACAGGACCTGATTTTATAGAATCGTTCTGTTTCGAACAGTCAATCACAAAAATCGGGGCTTTGTCCTTGAACGAGGCGAGATCCATGCAAGGAGACGACTCACGTAGATAGTAAGACTGTTGAAACCTAGAGTACATCTCGTACATGGTCGAAACGTCCCCGTGGATACTATCGTAGGGAAAATACTGTGAATTTAAGTAAAGTTTTACATTTTCCACTCCACTGCGGTCAAACAAGGAAGCGTCTTTTTTAATTTGAATCTTCCTATCTTTTTGAAAAGCTACAATAACGTAACGCGGTTTTTCCATCTGGTTAGAAGTTTTTACGGTCCAGGAAATCTGTTGTGACGGCGGAAGTGTAGGGAATTCGTGAATCTCCCAGCTTCTAAAAGGGACGTGAACGGGAGCATCGCGTTCGATCATTTTTAAAATTTTCAACCGATAAGCATCGGTCACAGTGAGATGGGGAACTCTCCATTGTATGCTGGTTATTTTCAAATCTACGGAAGTAGCGTTCTCACTAATTATCGCGTTCAAGTCGGACGAAGAGCGTAAAAGTACGAGTTCCTGTTTTACGTTCACCACAATTCTCTTGTAGTCTTCGAAAAAGCCCATAAGCATTTTCAAAGGTACGGAGATTGTAAATGTCGTCGATTCGTGTGTTTCACCGACTCCCAGCCAACCGGCGTTCGCGAGTTTATTCTTTTCAATTTCCCGCAGAGACAAGAGGTTCTTTATTGTACTTGCAATTCCGACGTTTCTCGTTCTGTCCACTTCGTTTGCGGCGATTTCATATCGGATGTCGTCAAACAAAAAGGCTACCGCATTATTCACCAACTTTACGGGTGCATCGACATTAGCAGCCGTTTTTCCGCTTATTGTACCTTTGATGTACAGTAAACTTTCAAACGGTGCCGTAATCACGTCCTGTTGATTAATAGGTATACGGATTTCGTCGTTATTACCATAAGTGGCTGACGCGTAAGGCCTATGCGAATGATATTCCATACCGGTGATGATGTCATTGTACTCGGCAGCACTATCGATTGCCAACAGCTCCATTATTGATTTTGAATCCAAGCGATCTCAGGAAACGAATGTTTCGCGGTGTTAACCCCAGCGAGTTTTGACGCGTACTGACCACCGGTTTATATTGACGTTCGTTAAATACAAGTCCCATTCTGGCGTCTTAAATGCAGCCGCACTGAAATTGCCTCGCCTCTAAAATCAATCAACTCTCCGTTCTGATCCCTCAGACTCACAGTCACATTATGAACAGTTTTCACCCTGACGGGTAAATATATTATATTTGACGGCGTTTCCACAATCTTGTAGCCCGGGGGGACTTGGGGGTAAAACTCGTGCATAATGTGGGATTCGATACCGTTTTGAAATGAACCGGCCGCGATATTGCATTCTACGCGAATCATACTCACTCTGATAATGTTGACAGGCGTATTAGACACATGTTTTTTATTAGCCGTCAATGTACCATTTTTAAAACCTAGTAATTGACCGATGGAACCGTCCTCCAAACAAATATCTTTCGAACATTTAACTTCTGCTTTTAACGTGTTGTTATTGGGTTTCAGTGAAAATGTAATTCCTTTCGGTTCTAGTTCGTTTACAATAAACTTTTCCATGTCTTCGATTTCGTACGAGCCTGTAGGTATACGTACGTCTACATAATTTGTTTCAATTAATTTGATTTTAAGTTGGTTATTCACGCCTTCTATTACGTTTGGAATAGAGTTGTATGTGGCAAGATCTATAAGACCAATTTCCCACTCTCCGCCGAGTTCAAGTGGCGGAAAAAAATCGGACAAGAGTGTGGAACTGTTACCGGACAACACGATACTCATTGTGATAGAAACTTTAAGCACAAATGACCGCAAACGACTGAGTCGCCCGACTGATGTTGCCTGTAATTATAGTGAACTGAAGCGTTTGGACCGAAATAACTTGTCAACTCGATTGGAGGCCTAAGATTTCCGAAACTATCAAAGTACTCGACGCTGTCTCCCCGTTTCTTATAGCACACCCAGTGGGTGCCAGTACCATTTATACTGTCCAAATTCACAATGCCCGCTTCGTTCCTTAAGGACCGCGAAGGAAGGGTATCTCTCATGTACACACCTCTGAAATA
>JAGFPH010010108.1:0-15981 GCA_018207615.1 Philaenus spumarius
CATATTGAGAATACAAAATTAAAATTGATTAAATATGTTAGGTTTTTAAAGAGATAACTTCTATTGGCCCGTTGGGCACTTTCAACTTGGCTATGTTTTCGAAATCTCGCGTCACGCCAGATTTCTCGCGAGATCTTGCATCACGCCAGATTTCCCGCGAGATCTCGCGTCACGCCAGATTTCTCGCGAGATCTTGCATCACGCCAGATTTCCCGCGAGATCTCGCATCACGCCAGATTTCTCGCGAGATCTCGCGTCACGCTTTTGTTTAGACACAAGTCAGATCGTGGAGAGGGAATATTATTAATACATTATTTACATTTATTAGCATAGCAATCAAATTAACACATAAGAATTAGTTAATATAATATAACAGCTGATTTTGCCCATCATCTGTAATTCTTAAACAAAACCCAGCGTAGATTATATTTTGGGGTTATGTTTACAACTTCAACCATTAAAATTTCTTGTGATGTTAATTTTCTTATATATTAATTATACAACTAATGTAGGCTTCTATAACTATAAGTTATATGGGCTTCTACACGTTATAAGATTTGCTTTGGGGTTATAAACTGTATATAAAACTAACCTTTGATCATCAATGTATTTGTTTATACAAATTTAAAGAAGGATACCTACTGTTTAACTTCGCAAACATTCGTACATCTTTGTATAACATATTTGATTATTAATTTCTTTACTGTAATATTAACAACTTCTAAATCATTTGATCTATCAATATGAAATAAAAGGTAACTAAAAGATAATAGTTTTACCTTTCTTTAAATATATAATAACGGATATAAATAAACAATTTGAACAAATAGGCCTACAGTTTTATAATCCTTATAATTGTACACATTTACCGAGTTAAAAATCCCCGTAGTCATAGAAGTTATCACTTCCAACGTGTGGTCTTTTTTATATGTTAAGATCGGTGACAAAATTGAAATTGTTAAAGTCAATATACCATGCTTTGATTGGCTCAAAGCTGGAATATGGTATTGAAGTTTGGGGAGGGGCATACTACAGTACATTAAAACCAATTATTGTGCTTCAGAAACATTTTAATCGAATTATGGCAAACAGAACTAAATTGGAGCATACTGGTCTATTATTCAAAATTCTTAACATTCTACCCTTTAGAAATTTATATATATTTAAAGTATTACGATTATTCTTTAGTAGAAGTGGAGGTAATTATACCACAGGGGCTAGAGGGAGGACTTTACGAAATAATTTAAACGTAGTTTTTCCTAAACCAAATCTAACTATTTTTAAGAAATTTTATTTATATCTTGCCCCAAAATTTTTTAATCTGATGCCTATAAAAATTAAACTTTGTAGAAATAAATTTGAGTTCCACAGCCTTTTAAAACAATATTTATTAGAACAGGACCGGGTTGATATGTTCTTCACCAGTACGCAGTGAGGGTGGATAGACTTTCAGTAACTGTTCGTCAAGTGTTTGTGATTATTCTTGAGGGCTCTCTTCTATCACCGTGATAATGAATAGTAGAAGTGTTTGTGAGTGTGTGTGTGGGGGGGCTGTGTGTGTGTGCGTGTGTGAGAGAGAGTATATTTGTGTGATTGAAGTTGGAAGGTATTTGTTATTGTTATTATGAAGAATTTTGTTGCGTTTTGTTTTTGTGGTGAACTTTTGGTTCCGAAAGAGGTGTTTTTTGGAAACAGATGCAAAGTTAATGCAGGATTGTTTTCTTAATTGCATTTTATTTTTTGTGTTTGTGGATTTATTATTGTGTTTGTTACTTACTGTTACTTTTATTACTTACTGTTGTTATTAAGTAAAAGCCAAATCTTAGTATTCTAAATGTGTTTATGTTAGTGTAATGTACAGTTGAACTGGCCGGTCAAGGCGTTTTTGTTTCTTTCCCATCGAGTTGTTTATATGTTTAATTGTATAAATATTTTCATCCCAAACAGGTTATAACCTCGGGATGATTTGACCCTTTAGTAATTCCTATTTTTGTTGTTATAAATTTATATTATTATATGTATTATATGTTGTGCTGTGAATAGTTGTTTATTTATTATTAAGCGTATATTTTAAGTTTAAAATTTTATTATGTAAATTATGTATAAGAGAAGGGTCAAATAAATTCATTTCATTTCATATATAGTTTAGGTTTGATATTAATACAGTTTATTTTAAAACGTTAATTAATTAAATGACTTTTTAAATTCAGATTCTATAAAAAGATGTAGGCTTATAGAGTGTATTAAGGACTGTTATATAAAAAAACTAATGTGGGGCTACTGTCTTGTAGGCAAAAATATTGTCTTTTCCAAAGTTTAAAAAAAACTGATTTGGGACAAACAAAACACAAATGCAGTATTGCATATTCTTGATTTCAATATTTTGATAAATAAATTTAACATTTTTAGTTTAGTAAATGAAATATATATATAAAATTCAATGTATGTTTGTACGTTTGTCTGTATGTTTGTCCTTTATGCGTTACCAAACCGTCCATCCGATTGCTTTGAAATTTTGCATAGTAACACAGGTTAACCCTGGGAAGGTTTTAGGCCATTTACCAAAGTCCTAGGACACTAGGGCTACGCCCCAGTGGCCCTCAAAGTTTCAATGTTAATCTTATGGAAGGTCAATCTTAAGGAAGAAGAAGAAATATTTCTTTTGATTTTATCAGAAACAGCTGTTCGTATGAAAAGCTTGAAACAGCTGATTTTTATCAACAACTGATTTGGATCAAAAACTGAATATAATTTTAGGTTAGGTAAATCAAGCAATGAGCAGAATCCCATTATAATTTACATCGGCCCTCAGGGATACGAATTACAGGCTTTCAAAGTTTCAAATTAAGCAATAGCAAAGCATTGCCGGGTCAGCTAGTATAGTATAAAAATATTTGTTTATAACATTCAAGTTTTGTACAAATAAAAAAGATGAGCAGTTTTATTTTAAGCCTTTTACATCTATATTTTAGCATAATACATATATATAAAAGCCTATCAATGTTGTTAATGTTATGTAAAATTTAAGACATTTTTCAATGTAGCTGAGAGAAAATAGATTAAAAAATTTATCTTTCACTTGAGTAAATAATGCAAAAATTCTCCATAAATTTGGGCATGTGGGGTGTAAGCAAGCCCGGTCAGAGAACCTCTTGGGGGCGGTGGACGAGTTGAAAGGAAAGGGGTGCCAGAAGGTTTGAGGGGTATGGAATACAGAGCGGGGTCCAGGCCTGTAAAAAAAAACGGTGCAAATTGGTGAGTTTTGAGGCTTTTTTTAAGCCTAAATATATGAAATAAAAACATAAGTATATGCATAGTTTTATGCAAATCTTCACTCTTAACATATCATATCTATTTGCAAAACGATATATTGAAATGACTTAGATAATCAATAATTTGTTTATTTATAGCTACGAAAGTCCTAATCGTGACAGCTCGGTTACCACTTGGTTCCAGTAAAGTAAGCGAGGAATCAAAGGCAAGTGGATTTCACCGACTCATCCGGATGTTGACTCAAAGTTTCTTGCCTATGGAAATGGCAGTCTTAACCATTTATGACTATAGCGGCATGTCTATGTTTCTAACAAAACTTAGTATCGCTTTTCTATCTGCGTAGCTGGCAGACGGGTTTGCTCTACTACGTTGGCATGCAGAACAATATTTTCCTTTAACCTAGGCAAGGAAGGGTTTTGATAGTCGCAATAATCAAATTAGAGTGAAATGTATATTACAATCCATCATTTTTATTTTTTGAAAATTTTTCCAGCCAGGACACCTGGGCCAGGCCAGGTGTAAACTATTAGGAGGGAGTGTGGTCGCGCAGATGTTGCGAGAGGAGAGGGGGTAACAAAAGATGGTCCACACCAGATGAAATTTGTCCTGACAATGCCACTGGGTAGGCCTAACTTTTCCATGACAGGATAGTTGTTAGTACAGTAGTAAATATTACCTAGTAGTAGTTAGCAGTTAGTAAATATTACCTAGTAGTAGTTCTTAAAGCATAACTTATGCCTCTTTTATTTGGTAGGATAATCAAATTTGACTTCATTTGGTTACAGTGGGTTTAAGAATATACTTAAGTAATAAGTCATAGACTTAACCAGGTTTTGGGGTTAGAATACCCCCATTGAAATAAAAAGATAAATTAAATAAATATAGCATAATATTTGCATGGATTTCATGGCATAATTAATTATGAAGTGGTTCAGTTTCTACGAATTGCTTAAAAATCCATTTAACAAAGTTAAAATGTCAAAAATTTGCTGAACCTCCCTATTGTTTCGGGGTGGATTGGCCAGTCCTTTAACCCTCCTCTACAGTTAACGCAGCTATGCTTTAGCCTATAGCTGCCAACAAATAAAGGTAAAAAATTTTACGAAATGCAAAACTACTTTATATTAAAAAAATATAGGCTACCGTACCAATAAAACATTCAAAAATAAAACTTGTTTTTATTTTTTCCTAATTTTATATCTAGGTAGTGCTCAAGCATTAGACTATAATTTTAATTAATATAACTAACCCATACCTGTTCTGTATCTAGTATATCCAATGATTCATCATCTATTGGTTCAGAAGACCTCAACATTCTTAACCCATGTTGTAAAGGGCGTGGTTGAAATTTATCTTTAAGAAAGAGTAGTTGCTTGAAATAAATCCATACGACTTCAGCTCCTTTTTCAGTACTTTTCCTAAGTTCTCTTTGAAACTGTCCAACTAGTTTTCTGATCTTCTTTTCCGCTTCCCCAGCTTGCAAATCAAAAGCGTGGTCTAACTCTATCCAAGCCTTATGGCGTTTGCTTCTATGTTTGTAGGCTTCTTCAGTACGATCCCACAGAGCCCTTCGCTCTTTATACATTTCAATAAGTTGGAACACATCTGCTTGTCTCCATTCGACCATTTTAATGTATTTTTAATATAAGTAAGCTAAAAACATACAACACAATCAAACAAGTTATCACACTTACAATGAACACCTAGATAGCTCTTTTTTTAAAGAATTTGCTAAAAGATCAAACAGCATTTTCTACAGGGCTAAAAGAAATGTTGTAAACTGTTGGCTAAACTATTAGAATTTGTGGTGAGATACTTCATCAATCATTCAAAGGTATTGATTGACCTTACACCCGGCTTTCAAAGTAACAAGCTCTAAATTGTCCCTCCCATGCATTTGGTACCTACAAGAAAAATTTACATTTTAATTTTCTTTACAATCCGACAGCAGCTTATAAAGTGATATAAATTTTTTTTATGAAAGCTAAAACATATATCCATAGACGAGCCATCAATATATTTCAAATAATAGGCCTAATTACTTCTGCAAATAAAAAGGTTGATGCAATAATGATGTACGTGTATGCAAACGGTACTTCCAGAACACACTACAGGTTTCGGCGGGACGTTTGGATGGAGCTTTAAATGGTTTTAACGAGTTGGGAGTTCCTAATATGTTTTTTCTATAAAATTAACATTAGGCTAATTAGAAAAAAGGATTTATTGATGAATTAAGATAGTAACTGACAAGACCATTAAGATGACAATAAGGACTTTTAGGCCCATACACCCTTATTGCATAGAACACATTTAGGATGTTCTCCCCAATAAGGGCTTATAAAGTGTAATTTTATTTACCGGTATATAAAAAAATTATCACAAAACAGTTGAGTTTAGCAATCCAGTTTAGTGGAAAAGTGTTTAATAAGGTTCAATTGTTTTAAAGTTTACTAAATTAAAGACATTTTAACTGCCTATACTAATGTAAAAACTTTGAAGCTTTAGGTATATCTCAAAATGCTGATTTGGATTATAAGCCCTTGTTGCAGCTACCTCCTCAATTGTCATCTGATTCTGATTTGATTAATTAATTAATTAAAAAGCATAATATTTATTACCATGGCAACCAATTAAACAAAAAAAACAGGAAACTTTTTCTAGTAAAAAATTGCTGCTATGCATTCCCAGTTGTTATCTATATACAGGGAGCGGCAAAAAGATCTGACGGTTTTAAAATGTAAATAACTCAAACGTTTATAGTGATAAAAAGTGTTTTATTGCATATTACAGATTGGTATTTATGAACATTTATAAAAATAACTGAAAAAGGGCGAATTTGCTCCGTTTAAGATTTGAAGATGACGTCTTTCAAATGATGTCCATCTCGGGCCATGCATTCTTCCAATCTTGCACTGAAACTTTCAAACACTTTCCCTAACATTGCAGGAGACAGGTTGGCTATTTCTTGGCGTATGGCCTCCTTAAGGTCATCCAATGTGCGGGGTTTGTTCGCGTATACTCTAGATTTCAGCAGTCCCCACAAGAAAAAATCACAAACGCTGAGATCCGGGGAGCGAGCTGGCCACGCAATGTCCCCGAAACGCGAGATGACTCGGCCACGGAACTTGCTTCTTAAGAAGTTCATCACCTCACCGGCTGTGTGGGCAGTTGCCCCATCCTGCTGAAACCAAATTCGGCTGCGATTTAAGCGCTTTCTGCGTAGTTCGGGGATCAGGAAGTTTCTCAACATATTCAAGTAGCGTTCAGAATTGACGGTCACAGTTCGACCGTTCTCTTCAAAGAAGTATGGGCCTATAACACAGTTTTTCGTTACACCACACCACACTGTGACCTTGGGACAATGAAGAGGACGTTCATGCAGTTCTTCTGGGTTTTTTCCTGACCAATATCGGAAATTTTGTTTATTCACATAACCATTCAAATGGAAATGCGCTTCGTCGCTCATAATGACGATTTTGTCATCTGTAAGCAAATCAATCATTTGCTCTGAAAACGCATTGCGCTTGGCATAATCATTGGGCTTCAACTGTTGCACGATAGCAATTTTATATGGATGAAAGTGCAGGTCGTACCGTAAAATTCTTCTTACCGAGCGGTCGGACATGTGCAGAGCTGCAGCTTGTTTACGTGCAGGCCGTCGAGGACTGGCTTCCACAGCTTCTCTCACTCTCTCGACATTCTCTGGCGTCCGGACTGACCTTGGACGGCCTGTTGATTTTTGTTTCAATGCTGAACCGGTAGCTCTGAAGTTATTCACCCACAGCAAAATGGTGTTTCGAGTTGGGACTTTACCACGTGGACCCACATTGAATCGTCTACGGAACTGACGCTGAACAGTAACACAGGAATCGCCACTTTTAAAAAACGCTTCCACGACAAACGCACGGTGCTCAGCCGTCCACCGCTCCATGGCTACTGAACATGTCCGCACGTAGGCTCTGGAAAGCCGTTATCCCCACCACCCCCCACCACTCACTCGCTCGCCAGCGCGGCAGCGAAAACCGTCAGATCATTTTGCCGCTCCCTGTATATAAAATTCAATGTATGTCCGTCTGTTTGTACGTTTGTCTGTTTGTCCTTTAATGCGTTACCAAACCGTCTATCCGATTGCTTTGAAATTTTGCATAGTAACACAGGTTAACCCTGGGAAGGTTTTAGCCCATTTACCGAAGTCCTAGGACATTAGGGCTACGCCCCAGTGGCCCTCAAAGTTTCAATGTTAATCTTATGGAAGGTCAATCTTAAGGAAGAAGAAGAAAGATTTCTTTTGATTTTATCAGGGGCACAAAAAACAGCTGTTCGTATGAAAAGCTTAAAACAGCTGATTTTGATCAACAGCTGATTTTGATCAACAACTGATTTGGATCAAAAACTGAATATAATTTTAGGTTAGGTAAATCAAGCAATAGCAATAGCGAAGCATTGCCGGGTCCACTAGTTAACCAATAAAAGTAAAATGAAAATGGAATTAAATATTCCTACTATATTGTAAAATATTCATAAGAACAAACTAACGTTTGCTGACATGACATTAAATTTGATTTTACCATAACCTAAAAACATTAATCAATTTGAATTCAATGAAGGAAATGTTGCCAATGTGGTCGATCATACAAATTGAAAAAAAGGAATTACTTTGGGTCTAGGATGTTATATCTGTAGTAGCAAAACACTTCATAAAATATCCACAATTTATCTACTTTTGCCAAAATGCATAGTCAAAAGTGCCCTTTACAAATTATTAACCTAAATCATGCGACATTTTTACTACATCTGTAATATTGAATTACCTAAAATGTAGGCTATGTATTTAGCTTAGCTTACAATTTTGCTAGCACTGGGGTTGGCGCGCAAAGCACACTGGAGTGTCTTCTTGCAATTACTTTATCGTAATCTGATAAAACAACAAACATTAATTTAAAAAGACAACCGATAATCTTCATTAACACAGAAACTGCAGTTTTTACTTTACTGTATTGTAAAATCATGGTGTAAAATAATGTTGTCAGTTGTCAGTTGCCAATATTAAAAACAAAAATGTACCTACTTAAACAAAAATTCACAAAATTAAGTTATATAACAAATTAATCTTTTCTGTAACATGAAACAAGTTATATGTTACCTTTCTTTTTATATTTACAAAACAACATTGTTAAACTTGAAATTTGTTAAAATGCTGTATAACACTGTTTTATAACAAAAGTTATATAACTTGTTACGTACTGTAAGCGGATCTTAAACTGCCCAATATTAAGGTGGCTTTGACTTTCTCTGATAGCTCAAGCAGTAAATTAATTTCATCGTGCAAGGTACCAGCACCTAATAAACCATTTTCCTTGTATGTAAATTATTTGCACAGTCAAAAATCTGTAAAACAATGTTGTCAACTATAATTTTATTTATTTGATGATTTCATTTTTGCTGACGAATACCACTATAGTCCAGCCTGCAGTCTAGTGTCAGGTGTATTAACTACGTGCCAAAATAAATAAGTCTGCAATTACAATTGCCGACTTTCGTTATTTTGATCAAAGTACTGTTGAAGGCCTTGTTTAGTTTATTTGTGCCACGAATATTATGAGCTTGTCTTTACTTTAGAAAAGTAGTTATTCAATAATAAAAGTTTAGAAAGCTTGGGTTAGCTTGTGTTTTGCTAGTCCCAACTTCAAGTATTTAGGTGAAAATAGTATGATTTGTTTGTATTTAGTTTGTGTTAATTTGGGCCACAAATATCTGGGTTTCTGCTAGGGGTTAGAAAATAATTAAAATAGGATATGACTTGTCATTTTCTTCAGATAACGAAATAACAGTTTTATTAATGTGTGTATTTGTCAAAAAACATATATATTTTTATTTATTTGTACAACCAATAAAAACGTGGAGTTTTAAAGTTAACTTTCGCCCATTTTACTTCTTATTTAGAGACACTGGAGCAAAAAGATCAAACAGGACCAAAATTATTTAGCAAGAAATTTTGTATTAAAATATTGAGATATAATTTTGTAGTTAACATAATGTTCTATGCAGGAAACACATATTATATTACCAGGTTTTATGACCAACTGTGATAAAAAAACAATTTAATGCTTCAGTTTCAACAATTTTCAAGCTATTGTATTAAAACTTGATAATGGTGTGGTTCGAAGTAGGTACAACCTCCATTATAAAAAACAACACTTTTTGACACAGAGCTTATATTTTTGCATTTATCAAGATCTCGTATTTCATTACAAACATAAGCTTAAAACCGATATTGCACGTACCTATTTTTAAAAATATAATTAAAAAAAAGTGAAAAAGCTGTAGGTACCACTTTTTGGCAGCTTTTTTCCAATTTTCGGCACCCCAAAAGGACCAACTTTCAACACCTTTTCCCTGTTTTCGGCACCCCTAAGAGACCAGTTTTGAGCACCTTTTCCCAGTTTTCGCCACCTCAAAAGGACCACTTTTTGACACACTTCAAGGTAAAAGTAGAAAAAAATACAGTTAGCCTAGGTAAGATAATATTTATATTCAAGGTAACGGTGTTATATTTTTTCTAATAGGCCTAATTGCACAAAACATTTCATAAAATATTCCTCCTAAAATAAACAAACATGCAATTACTCCTCATTTGCGACTAGATAAATAATCATTCGTTAAAAATTAGTATTCTGAGAACTTCTCTAGATAACAATTTTTAAATTCTTTAATAAATTATTGAAGCTTTCATAAAATAATACACCTATTAATCCTTGAATAAATCGATATGAAAATACTCGTTGCAAATCAGTCTTCTGGGAATTCCTCCAAACACGATGAGCACACGAAAAAACTAACTGTCACCTAAAGCTGCACCTTCATGTTCACAACTTTTGTGAAAAACTTTCTTGCAGGATTCGCACTGATTACTGTCATCAGACTTGGCAGTCCTTCCACATTTGATGCATAGAGAACCTCGTGGGAGCTTGGCAAGTTGGGAGGTCCCTGGAGGTTCTGGAGTTGTGGCATTGAAGGAGGATTTGAAGCTGGATGTGTTGGCTCTGTCTGAGAAGATCCAGAGTCATTCTCAATCCTGTCTTGCTTTTTTATTTCCTTTCAAAAACTTATTTTCTTCACAAACTTTTCGTCTTTCGTCTTTTGCTGTCTCTTCTTGTTTATTTTTATTTTCCTTATCATCAACCATCTCTCGCTGCTGTCTACTAGAGACTACATATGGCATTCTTGTCACCATTTTCTTTCCCTTTCTTTTTGGAGTAGTGGGCCAGTGAAGAACCTCTCGAAGTGTTGTTGCGTTGGAAATGTCAATTACACCTTGATGGGATTTGTTTCCACCTTCATTGCTATTGGTCTCTCTGTTGGGCATCATTGGTCCAAGCACATCACTCAACTCATATCTTCGACTGAGACCAGGTTGCTTTCCATCATCCATAATCAGAAGTTGTTCCTCTTCCACACCATAACCATTTGATGTCTGCTGCTATTATTACATCCATATCATCAATATTAATTTTGTATGGTCATACGTGATCATACTGCAGGGACTTCAAAACTGAGTTCCTTCTTTTCACTGATGTTCGTGCATACTCCAAATAGTTTGCGACGTATTGGGCGATTATGAAAATGATACCTCACATGATCATATTAGTAATAGGCCTACTAGCCTAGGAAACAATAAAAAATAGGTCTAGGTAACCATGATTAGGAAACCATCGAAACCTTATTTTTCAACCTATATTTTGTTGCATATAAGTGACACAGTTTGAGGGGGGTTGTAAAAAAATTGCTATACGAAAACATAGGTATATTAGCCTATTCAAAGAATAATAAACAAAAATATCATTGTTTTGAAATTTGGTAATTTTACTCATATAACCCCTCGAAT
The DNA here is from genome assembly GCA_018207615.1 of Philaenus spumarius. NCBI lineage: Eukaryota > Metazoa > Arthropoda > Insecta > Hemiptera > Aphrophoridae > Philaenus > Philaenus spumarius. Next base: position 11,159 of record JAGFPH010010108.1, read on the forward strand.
TCAAATGATTTTCCAGTAGTCGGCATGCCAAGATTTCCAATTTTAGGCATGCCATGATCTGATCCTAAGGCGTGACGAATATTGGTTGGAGGGTTCCAGATTTTGGCACTAGAGTGCTGAAAACTGTGTTTCTCATCATTTTAAGGACCATTATTCGGCACCCCCTTAAATTTGCTTTAAATTGATTTTTTCGTACTGTTTTTAAATTCTGCAATGAAGTACAAATGACATAATCTCACATAGAAACTTAAAAACATAGAAGAAAATATATTTAAACACATAAACTGGGTAAGGAAGAAAAAGGCATTTCTTACCAAAAATGTTGCTCGAATGGTCACAACCGGGGTACTGATTTACTTTCTTCTCTCTTTACAACCACATGATAGGAATCCCAAACTGTGCTATAATCGCATGAGCAGCAGTAGGATTACTCGTGTCGATTGCGGGCCTTCAATTTAAATTTAGGTACAGTACTATAATATACAATATACATACTTATTAATAATAAATAAATTATTAATTTATCTTCAAAATTGGTAGCGCATAAGTCCTGCAAATTATTTTCTACACTTGCATGGTGATTAAATAATTTCTCCAATAGGACTTAGGACTACATTAACATTCAGAAGCCTATTTTTCAATGCATCTAGAAATGAAATAACAAAATAACATCAAATAAAAACAAAGTTACAGTACGTATAATATTAAATTTTCCAAGCTTGACTTTAATTTAAAACTCCTTTGTTCCTTATTAGCAATTAATTATTTTGGAATTTTTTTAAATTGAATTCATTGAAAAATAAAAGGTATTGTACTTTATTTTTAAAATTATTTATTTTATAGGTAATGCACCCTGAACTTTTTTCAAATCAAAATATTTTATATAAAAGAGACATACAGTAATGATAATTGTGGTATTTATATACAGGTATTTTTTTTTTTTTTTATTAATTTAAAATGGAATTTTCGTAATTAGCAAAACTTTTAAAACTGCAGTAAACTTTTTACAAATAAAAAACTAAAATTAAATTTATAAATAGACCTACACCCTACAGTAATAAAAATGTATGACTAGAAAATATTGTTTCATAATTTATTGTTCCAGAAAATTCAGAAAATAAAACATGTGTGCCGGATGTTGGAATATTTTACTTAAATAAAGACAAGTTCAACTATTCGTCAGCTATGGAAATTTGTGCACAGTCTGGAGGACATTTGGGACTAATTACAACTTCAAAGAGAACAAATGAACTGTCAACTTTGATTAAATCCTTAGCATTTCCATCTAACCGTCAGATAGCCTATGTTGGTCTACATGATGTAGCCCAGGAGGGTCAATTTATCTCTAGTTTGGGTAATAAAATGTAGAATCTAATAAATTGTCTTTATTTGGAAATATAATCTGGATATAAAAGCTCAGATTATAAATCAAATCATTTACAATTCAAAGTTGCATATAATAATGCAATCCTATTTTAATTAGCTAGTTTAGCACTATGAATAAAAGCTTGAAAATATTTTGAATTTTACAAAATTCAAGAAATAACAACATTTATTTACAGTAATTGTCCCCTAATAAATTCCCAACCAAATATTGTATACTATGTTTTTTAGTTTTTAGCTTCTGACACAAAAAGTGTTGTATGTCTCTCTGTAAAATTGATCAACAAACTTTCAATTTAACTCTTTCACCGCTATATTGGGACAAAACGTGAACACCCATTTGCTGAATTAGGACATGTCCGCGGCAAGACAATACAGTGCAATTTTCGTCGGAAAACATTAATTGATCAAAAATGAAATTTTTGGGCTGCTGAATATAACTTTTGTTTATTTATTGAACATTATTTATCAATTTTAAAAAATTGCTTTAAATAAATACTATTCTAAAATTTTTCAGTTGACCAACATTGATTCAAGCTTAATTTTGTATTTCTGGAAATAAGATAGTTATTGCTAAACATATCGCATGTGTGTCGATACATTTTCGAAGTGTAGATGAAACGGTTGGACTTGTATGTGAAACAATATACTGAAAAAATCTATTTGTCTCAAAAGTGATTTTAGGCCTACGGTACGGTACTTGCAATATCTGGAGTCAAAATAATCTAATATTGCAGATCTATTATTTAAATGTGCCATTGAAACCATCTCTTGTTTTAGTTGTTTGACTAATATTATGAACTTTCGGATGAATTCACTGCTTGTCCATTGAAACATTTGTTGTGTTTCTTCCATTGTTGTTTCCCCTCATACACGCCCATGTGACAGTTTATCGACACACGTGGCATCTAGAATTTGCCTATTTGTACGGTTTTCAGAATTACAAAAAACTGGTTCATCACTACTTCAAATGTCACGTATTAAGTTATTATTGTCATCTTCACTTTCCAAAGTTTACTAACTCATTCAACACTTATATCGCTGACAGTAAGTTCAACATAAGATGATGCCGTTGTGTAGTAGACAAATCCACAACACAATGCTTTGTGTGAACAACACTGCTGTCCAAAGTCTAACACTTATACTGGTTTTTAGTAAAGGAAGATTCAAGTGCAATAGTTACTATATTTTATAGTAGAGAGTAGCACTTAGCAGTGCTTTATATATAAGTGTGTTTATATACAGGCATAGCACACACAATATAGCAGCAGTAGAACGTAAATAAACATGCATACCAGTGAAAGAGTTAAGGAAAGTGTGACATAACATTCAAAACGTCTGTTCTCACTAAAGGGGAAATATATCTATACTACTTTTATAAAAGCTAAATACCACTCATTGATTGATTGACTGATCAGTTTCTCAAAAACCATACAACCTAGGAACTTGAAATTTGGTACATGTATTGCACATAGACACTAGAGGCCCACTAAGAAAGGATTTTAAAATATTTAGCCTGTAGTAAGGGTTGAAACAACCAATAAAACAATAAAAAATGTTTATTATATATCTCAAAAACCTTACCTCCTACGAACGTGAAATTTGGTACACGTATTTATCATAGGGGCAAGAGGCGCACTAAGAAAGGATTTTAAAATATTTGGCCTGTAAGGGTTGAAACAACCCCTAAAACAATAAATATCGTATGTTATATATCTCAAAAACCCTATCTCCTAAGAACGTAAAACTTGGTACACATATTTTTCATAGAAGCTAAAGGCCCACTAAGGATTTTACAATATTTGCCATTTAAGGGTTGAAACAACCCCTAAAGAAATTACTATGTGTTATAATTTCCTTAAAGCAAGAAAACTAAAATTTTGTACATTTATTTCTCACACGATAGATATAAAAAGTAAACCAGTTTTACATTTTGTTACGTGTTGCTAGGGGTGAAAATGTGTTAACAACCCCTAAAAACTATAAATATTAATATTCATACTTTCCTTAAAACTAGAGAGCTGAAATTTTGTACATTTATTTCTTACACGATACATATAAAAAGTAAACCAGTTGTACATTTCGTTACGTGCTGCTAGGGATGAAAATGTGATAACAACCCCTAAAAACAATAAATATAAATTTGTATACTTTCCTTAAAGCTAGAGAGTTGAAATTCCGTAAATATTTCTTAAAGATACATAGACGAAATAAAAAAGTTTTATATTTTGTTACGTGCTGCTAAAGGTTGAAAATGTAATAACAAACCCTAAAAACAATAAATATTCATTGTTTCCTTAAAGCTAGAGAGCTGAAATTTGGTACTTATTAATTGTAAGAAAATATTTTAGACATAAGCTGATCAAAACTATCCCAATCTATGCAGTCGCATATTAAAGACGTATCTGGGTGATCTGCAAACATCCAGCTAAGACTGTGATTTACCAGTCTGTAGGTTTAGGGGTTAAAAAAGAAAATGCTCTTCACTCTGAATTTTTTATTTTTTTATTGATTTAATTTATTTAGCACACATACCGTGACAAAGACGATTGAAAGGCAGCCAGTGAACAATAAATACCAAACTAATTGAATATACATGTTATAATTCACTTTCGTGAAATAATAGATGAAATGAGATGAGAGAAAAATATGACAATTAATTATGAATCATGGTGATGCAACAAACAAATTCCCTGTAGCGAAGCACGGGTATTCAGCTAGTTTATTATATTTGCAGGGGAACCACTGAACTGTTTTGGCTTTCTTGGTTGGGCTCCCGGAGAACCCAGATCTTCTAAGACTGATGAAGACTGTGTGGTTTTAGATTCAGAACAGAAATGGCGAGTGGTTTCTTGTCAAACTGAGCTACCATTTCTGTGTGAGCTCTATCCCGCAGCTGGCTATGATATTTGTGGCTACGCAAAGAACCAGAGTAAGTTTATTTTTAACTTCCCGCTACCAATAAAGGGAAGTTATTGATTTCAGTCCGATTTTTGAAAGTCGAGTTTTCATTAAATCTCCACGTTTTGAGGTCCCAGGAAGCCATTCTGACTATTCCCGCCGAGATGTCCGACCGTGTGTGTGTGTGTGTGTGTGTGGATGTATGTGAGTAAATAAATTTTTGTCGTACAGTTTCTCAAAAACGAATCAACCGATTGAATTCTACGACATGTCGTTCAAAAGGGTGTATCAAAACTTAGATCTGATTAGATTTGAGAGTTAATCCATCGAGCCAATCCGAAGAAATTTTAAAAAATAACCTAAATTTTTTTTGGAATTTTTATGTTTTTTAAAAATAACTTTAAAGCGTGCGAAAAAATCATAATAAAACAATGTATACATTTTTTGTGCTTAAAAAACTGCGTCGACTGCTTTTTTGAAAATGAAAATCAGACGACGCATTCAAAAGTTATCGTTGTTTAAAAATTCACAAATTTTCG
>JAGFPH010010108.1:16081-42334 GCA_018207615.1 Philaenus spumarius
TATTTTTTTAACATATCTTCCAGATTTCTCAACCAATCAATATAAACCTGTACATTTTCTTTTTGTTAAGCGTTTAAAATTCAAACTAAGCGGGAAGTTCTAGGGTTGGCCTGCACGGTCAACCAATTTCCAGATTTTTATTAGAGATATTGACAAAAACTTTAATACAAAAACATAACAGCTGAAATTCACTAAATATGTGGAGATCGGGTAAGCTGTTTATCCCTGTCCTTACCCAGGGCCGGATTTAAAATTTGGACGCTCCTAGGCAAGAAAGTTTTTACCGTCACCACTTAGTGCCATCCTCAAAAAAATAATCTTTACGACAGTATATACAGGGTTATAATAGTTCTGTAGAGATTTTACATTGATATCAGTGTTGCCAGGTGCAAAAAAATAAAATCGGAAGTTGGACCCAAAAAAATCGGAAGATTGTAGGAAAAGTCGGAAGAAAATAATATGTACGGTAATATAAAATAATGTATAGAATAAATACACTATACTTAAAACTGAGTCTACAAAACAATAGTGTCAATTAATTATGTATAACTATTTAGCCCCTAACACTTTCTACTTCTGCATTATGACTCGGGAACAATATGACTATGACATAAGGAGAGTCTAGGTTTCCGAAGAACATTATTCATGAATTACTTAGCAAGCAAATCGCATAGCAAACAATGCTATTAAACAAAAACTAAGTTGTTTGAAGGGAAAGGTCATTGTGAAAATTGAACACAACTGATTTCTGTAAAGTGCAACTAACAAATTGCTTAACAATTATGTTTTTAAGCATGAGGAAAAAATCGGAAGATATCTAAAAAAATCCGTTTTTCCGACGACTGTCGAAAAATCGGAAGATCTTCCGACAAATCGGAAGACCTGGCAACACTGATTGATATATCCATTTAAATTATGTCGGGGTGGATCAGGATTTATTTTTACTGTGGTTTGCGAGAGGTTGGCACAACTTCAGGAGATGATAGAGGACCTAAAAAAAAGCAAAATTGTTCATACGAACATACGTTCTGAAAAGCTTTGTTTTCCAAATATCCGCCATTTGCTTTCTTTTATAAAATAATTCATATCTAGAGAACGGTTTGATCGATTGAGTTCAAACTGTGCATGATGTTTAACCTAATAATGATCTACTTTAAGAAAAATGAGTGATTATATTATCCAATCATATTTTAAAATAGCGGCTGTTTGAAAATGTCAAACTTAATTTACTAAAAAATCGTACATTTTAACAAAAAACATCAAGACACCTTTTTTGTAGCCCTTTTGGTTCCCTATAGGATTGTGTAACTGTCAAAACAATCGGATGAAGGATAATAGTTAAGTTAAAGATAATGACAGCATAGTATGTACATACAATATTGCTGTGTTTACTGTGTTGGTGTAGGATGCTGTTTTAAAATTAATTGTTTGTTAAAATGTGCGGTTTGGGATCATTCAAGTTTGAAATATTTAAACAGCCTCCATTTTTAAATGCACAACTGGATATAATTGTTAATTTCATCAAGTTAAAATCATCAAATGAGTCCAGGAACCGTCAAAACCAAGGATATAGAGTGCAGTGGTAAAGTGGTAAATAAATTCAGTGAAAGTGCCGAGTGTGTTAGTAAGGAAAAACCAAATTATGTAAGTAGATGTAAAATTTCATAGCTTTAATTTGACACCTTATTTAAAATGTTTGGGATTATAGAAAATAAGATATGTGAGTACGAGGCAAGTAAGTTTTCAAGCACTATCCTCACTGGAACAATCCAGTACGCGATTGGTTAAACGACATTGTAGCCCACCGCTGGAATGGTATTAAAGGGCCGGATGACAAGAGCTTGTTTTGCATGGCCTCCACGTTCACCTGATCTAATGCCATGCGATTTTTACCCTTGGGGTTCATACATGATCATGAGATTCATCATTTAGGAGATATAAAATCTAAAAGCAAGTGGTTTTATTCAACAGGCATAGTATATATGTGTATTTTGAAATTACTGATCTATTACTAGTTATTGAAGGACAAGATCTGGATCAGAATTTCGCTTTGAAAGAAGTGCTACAATTATATTACGACAGAAAATGAATTTCAGTCTCTAATTTGAAAAAGTCATTATAAATGAAACCTCAATTTACGATATGATTTACAAACTACTTTAAGTTAATTCTCTAAGGCCTTTTTCCAGCTGTAATTTGTGAGGTTATCATATTTTAAAGGAAATGTTATACTACTTACAGAAATAATATTTATTTGAGCCTTGTAGTTAGTACTAAATTACTTAACAACCTGAGGGTAAGCTAAATAGAATGATTAATTCATGTTTAAATGTGCTATACTTCTATTGGCAGAGGGTTTGTTCTAATTTGTGTTTTCATTACAGATGACAAAACGAAATGTTTGATAAATCACATTTTATTTTTCAAAAATAATAACACTTCATCCAGAAATTGTAAAACATATCCAAAAAGAAATGTAATCTTCATGGAAAAAACCCAAAACCCTCTTCAGGCAAGAAAAATATAATCAACTATCAAATGGGTTAATAACATTTAAAACTGTGTTTTAAATTGTTCCAAACAAATATGCATCTCTTTTAACCATTTATATTATTTGTTTCTATATGTACTAACTCATTTTAGTTAGGCTATTTCTATGTTTATAACAGAAAAATATGTTACTTAGGACTTAATGTATTTTCTGTAGACACCGAGATGTATTAAATTATAGTCTATTCAATTTATTAAATGTATTTACTGCAATAAAATTCATGTTTTTAATTTTAAATAATTCGATCACACATCTGAAATGCTGACATGAGTTGAGCGAATTTCAAAATTAAGTTCATATGATTTGAGGTTACAACCAAATATTTTGGAATTTTTTCTACTCGCAAAGGCGCTGGATAGCTGTCTGCGTGTACGGAATATATTAATAGAATTTGTTTGCGCCTCAGCCTCCAGCCCCTTCGTTCTGCTTGCAGCGGAAAAACTCGCTCTGTTAGTTTGCACCTTGACCTTGCGACCTCGGATTATGGACTGCGCTTTGCGAGTAAGTACCTCGACCTTGCTGCCTAGGATTATGGACTACTTTGCTCGAGTTTTTCTGCTGCGAGTGCAACAAATCAGGGTGTATTCCAGGGTTGGAGGCTGAGATGCAAACAAATTCTGTTTATATATTTCGTACAAGCAAGCAGCTATTCAACGTCTTTGTGAGAAGACCAGTTTCCAAAATAGTAGGTTGAAACCCTAAAACATATAAACTTAATTTTAGAAATTCGCTCAACTCATGATTGAATTATTTAAATTTAGCCCTACAAGTTTTATTAAATTTATTATCAGAGATCGTAGTATTAACAATAAAACTTTCTTTATTATAATATAAATTAGGTAATATAAAAGAAACTCATTTATTACATTTTATAGAAATATATTTATTAAGTACAAAAGGTAATACATATTATAAAACTGCTAAAATACATACAATATTTTAAAAAATCAGGAACTTTTTTACAAAACTAAGCAACACGAGGTGTAATCAAAAAATACGGTGAATGAATATTTATAGCAACAACTGCTGGTGCTACATTCATTTTATCTAATGTGGCCGATAGCCTGATCTGTTGAAACAGGCAGTGACAAGTTTGAACACGTTCTGACTTGTCAGTCAGCTTCCAGAGGCACTAGAGTGAGGTCGTGTTTACCATCTCTGCTGTGCATCATGGATTTCGAACAACGCATTAACATTAATGAAAAAAGTGCTAAAGAGCATGAAATGCTCAAATCAATGTATGTATAATTTGGTAACGCTGAAGACTGTTTACAAGCAGTGGTATGAGCAATTAAAAAGCGAAAATGAGTTGATTGAAGACGAGTGAGTGCAAAATTTGTTCCAGAATTTTGACTGCTAAACAGAAGAAAAATCGTGTCTCAGTTTGCATGGAGTTAAAGGATCGTCTTTATGCAGACCCGGGCTTCATGGCCAAAATTGTAACTGGAGATGAAAGTTGGGCTATGACCCTGAGACGAAAATTCAGAGTTCTCAATGGAAACCCAGTAAACTCCCCTCGCCTTAAAAAGCCATGTCAGTCAAAGTCAAACATCAAAGCCATGCTCGTTGTTTTTTTTTCGATGGTGAGAGCATAGTGTGATCTGAATTTGTTAAAAAGGAGCAAGGGGTTGGAACGTTTGCAAAACGATGTGTGAAGAAAGAGACCCGAAAACTGGGGCAATGGCTACCTTCTTCATTACGACAACGGCACCACAAGTCACTTTTGGTTTGCAAGTTTTTCATCGGAAAAAGTATTCCTGTCTGTCCACCTTACTTACTCACCAGACTTCTTAGCACCATGCGACCTCTAGCTTTTCCCAAAAATAAAAACGTGCTAAAAGGAAAACGTTTTGATACCATTCCTGAAACTGAGATGGCCACAACCTAGCAGATAAAAGCTCTTCCATAACAAGCCTTCCAGAATAGCTTTCAGTCATGAATTCAACGTTGGGACAAGTGCATCGCTAACCAAGGACAGTACTTTGAAGGAGATTAATTGAAATTCTATGTAAGCTTATTAATTTGTAATAAAATTCTTCGCCGTACTTCATGATTACACCTTGTACTTTTAGGGCTATTTATAATAAATTAAAAATACAATTTTGTTATGGTTTTTTATCAAGTACGTAGTAAATTATTCATACAAATTTTAACGTTGAAAAAAATTAGTTACTAAAGTAAAATACAAATTTCTAAATATATTCTAGGAATACTTTTTTCAATAACAGTAAAAATGAATACTTTTCTTAAAACTCGCCTACTACGTTTCTTGGAATAAAAACAATGTTTGAGAAATAATAAACTCATGTATTATTAATTTGAAACCATAGCAAACAATAAGCTTTTTTGCCTCACTGGGTTCAACAGCTTTTAATAATTTATGAGATGATATAATTGACAAGCTTGATCGCAGATTCACACAAATAATACATTTATTAACTCAATCGGGTTTCAACGACAAAGTTGTCATCTTCAGTGATGCACATGCTTCGATAATCAATCTATAACTTTCACGTTTCCATATAACAATATACCGTTAATATGTAACAAAACTTGTAAAATCTGTTTTAAGTTACAGCGAGGCTTAATCATTGCACGAGGAAAACAGTGAATATTTTAAGAACAAACTTTGTTCGAACAAAACGAAAACATTTCTGACATAACAAAGAATGTTTCCGTGTAAAATTAGCCCTGGCAAAAACACAGCAGCCCATAAACACATTTATTGAGGAAATAACTAAACGCATTTCATCGAAAATGTCGCCATCTTCAGCGACGCACAAGTTACAATAATCAAACTATAACCAACAAAGTTATTTATGAGAATCTGTGTTTCACTCTATCAACTTTTACTAGCACCGAATCCAAAGGAATTCTTTTCTATGAGGTCGTGCTTCAATGCAATAATTAATTAACAAACTATCCCTACTTAAGTCATTTAAAATTGAACAACTAACCTATCACCATTCGATTATTCTACTTATTACTATAAAATTAAAAACACCTCTACAAAACAACCGAATACAACCAAAGGTTCACTGAACTAGAGAGCAGGAAAAAATCAGACAAACATTAATCATTTTACAAAAACAAAATAATGGTCTGACTCAAACTGTCAGATGACCGAGGTAGGAAAAAAGTTAGTGGAACATGAAAATTAATACAAATAGGCCTTAAAAACAAATTATGTCTACTGTAAGTTCTACATAACAATACTAGAGCATTTAAGTATCTTTAACAAAATATTTACAAATCTAAAGTCCTATAACTTAAAAAATACAAAATCATCTAACAAAAAAAAAAAAAGAAGAATTTTTACAGTTTTAATAAAACGTAACTTCAAACACATGACTGGAACAAAACTTAAACTTTTTATTAAGAACAAATTTACGTTCGTGTACAAAAATTGTTCAAAAAAGCTGCCAAAACAGTATTTTTAATACTATAGTATAAACTTAAAATATATTTTCCGCCACGTCTTTATTTTATACAAGCTAGACTAATGAAGATGGTGAGCTGCCTAGCACACGATAAGCTGAACCTGTAACTAGGTTCAAAACTGCACTAATATATTGTGGTTCCATCCGACAGACTGGACAACCACTGCGAGACTCTGCTTCCCTCTTAAAATATAAACAACCGTAATTTAAATATTATACATTGAGTAAGCCGTTTAAACCATTACTGAAGAATTTAAATGCAACTTAACCCTTTGCGCTCCAATAACCGTGAAATGTCTCTAACAATGACTGCACCCAACTCCTAGACAACTTGTATTATTTCCAATGAGCTTAGTCCTTTCAGGTCACACGGCCACTGTGATTGGCTGCTCGTTTGTCGGGTGGTACTCGGCCGCCATTTTGACCAGACGCCATCACCAGCTCGAATTGGTTTTTTAATTCACTTGACAAGTAAGTATTTAAAGATTAAAGAGGAAACACGAATATTTTATAAACAGCTGTTTACCGACAAATATAACTTATTAGAAATAGAAAACATGGTATTGCATTGTATTTAGTCCTCATAAAAACGTTATAGTTACATAAACCATTGTCATCGCCATCGTCATGATAAATCGTTCATAAATATAAAGTTATGGACATGAATAATTTTAATTCAGATGAAATTAGAAATGAGTTCGAAACAGATGTTGTGTTTGATTGTCGTTTAAAACATACTATTGATTGTTTTCCACTTTGGTTTTCATCTGTTATTTAAATATAACAATTTTTATCACTACACCAACAGGAGCTTTTTATTATTTTTGGACTGTTATAAAAGGAGGAAAAGCAATCCTGTGTTATTCACATAGTTCAAGAGTTTGCCTACAGATCCCAGAACATAACTCAGCAAATAATATAATTTTGTAAAAAAATATGTTTCCGTAGATATGAAATGCTATGGCCACTCACAATGGCCATGAGAGTGTTCACAGGATTTTGTATTGGCCACTCTGACTGGCCATACGAACTGGGAGGAACAAGACTGTGAAAAAAATTCCAAGCTGATATAGAAAATAGCGTGTCCACTCCCAGGGGCCATAGAACTTCAGAGGAACTTTTTTAAAGACCCTATAAGAGCGCAAATGGTTAACAATTATAGACAAATTTTATAAAAATCTAAATATTTATGTTTTTTTTTTATTTTGTACTAATTTTTCCACAATTTTCATATTTATTCAAAAACTTAGCCACATTCCCTTAAATCCTAGCTTAAAATTGTGTTTTTGATAAAGCATTGATTTTCTAAATTACATACTACAAAAAATAACCAACATTTAACCATTATTATCATAAGTTTTACAAAATATGTATTACATTTTTTACCTTATAAACTAATCAGATCTTAATCTATAAAATTATTAAAATAAATTTATTTACTTTCAATTGAGCGGGTCATGGATACGAGTACAACTTAAGTAACAATAACAAAGCCTAGTTTTTGTATGGTAAGTACATCAATGACACTAAGATGCTAGGAAACCTAACCTAATTTTAGCCTAATTTAACACAATTATATTAAATACTATGCAGATAATGATACCGTACCAAACTGCTAGTTCATGTAGATACTATAAATTAGCCAACAAAGGAAAACTCGAGGAAAGATAGTTATTGATTTGTTTATGTTGTTTGTAAATTAGTAAACAATCTTATATTTAATACATCAATCTTCATCCATACATTGCCTCTTAAAAATGTATTATGTAAATTGTAAATCTTAAGTTTCACCATAAGGGTAACTGGAATAGCTCATCTTCCCTATGGAAATTCACTAACAGTTGCACTGATGGTTTCAATTATTACTATAAAAGATTATGGTTAGTAATATATGGTCAGATTATGGTATGGGGGTTGTACACACAAAAAATATATTTATATTTTCTCAAAATAGCATTGAAAACCTAATAACAGTAAAAACTATACTCAGATAGCCACAAAACTCTCAATTTGGTTCCAAATTTTCAAAAAATGAGTGGAGGGCCCTGGTTGACTTGTAAGTTACCCCAGTAGGTTATCCCATAATCATTTTCTGCATACGCCCCTTCTAAAAGCTTCGGCACAACTAATTTTAATGCTACACCACTGGGCTTGACAATTTGTAAAGCATTTAAATTTAAGGTATTAAATTTTTCAAAAGTTTTTAATCTGAAAATAATTAAAAAATTAAAAAATGTCATTAACTTATATTTTTTACTCTTTTTTTATTACCGGCTTAGTTTTGAATGATATTAGTAAGGAGTGGAGTGAATTAGGTTTTAAAATAGCCACAAAAAATCATTTCCTTGTTACAATTTAATTTAAAAAGTCAACAATTTTCCCTCTGTGTCCTGAACCCCTAAATTAAGGGTCTGCTGTAGTGGCGGCCATCTTGGATGCTTATCCCATAAGAACAACGTTAAATTTAGAACCATCTTTTTCATTTATTTTTTATCATAAAACTGTTTGCAAGGTCTCATTTTAACCACACTCACAATACGGATCCGTTTAGAGGGCTTACATTTTTTTTTTTAAATCCAGTTCATTTGTTATGTAATTGACAATTTTCAAGTACCAAGTTTGAATTTTTTTCTTTACACAATAAAAAATGAATAATTAAAATTACAAAATGGGTTGCGCAAACGTCGCATACGCGACGTTAGCACTGTAACACGACTTTTATACATCGCATATGCGACGTTAGCACTTGGAGGGTTAAACGAGGCAATGTTAAAGCGCTCAACTGCAAGAAACTCCTCTGTTTGTATGCTACTATATAGAAGTCGCCGGTTGCTTCCTCTTTTGCTGGAGAAGAGCCTCAAGTTTAAAATAATCCAAAAACTAAAAGCAACACTTTCTTGCCATATTTTCCTTTAAAATATTATAATTTTCCCCTGAGTCCAGACCCCCTCCCATCCAGTACCTCTTTTTCCACACTCGCTATATGATAACCCTAAATACTACATTCACAAACTCTACACAAACCTTCTACTCTAGAGGTAGCACAAAGTGGAGGCCTGTCAAACTTATGAATTAATAGTTTCCACTTATTTATAATACAGAATATCACTAGCAAAAGAATATCACTAGTCCCTTAATACATTATTTATAACAATTTACAACAATACTGAGCATCTGGTTTGTAATATTATTATAATTCTACCATGAAAAATTATATTCGTAGGGAGTGAGATCTGCTACACTATAAAAGTTTCAGAAATAACATTGACCCGTGGTAAAGGCAAGGCGCACAAATTAAAATATGCATGGCCAGCGTAAGGTGATATTTTTGTAGGCATTCGAAATTAATTGGACAAGCATAAATTGGTGGTACGATGCTTCACATTGTTGCATGTGTCAGACTGTAGGCTTGTGCCGCAGTAGTACAGACACATTTCTCGTGTCAGACTGCACGACTCATCTGTCGACGAGACCATTTGGTGTTTTAATTAATTTAAATTTGAATTGGCCTTGTGTTTTGGCCTAATTTTGTTGCAATACAATTGTCTTGGTGCTACAAACCTAGATAGATTACTAAGCAGTGAACTTTTTGGAATAAAAATTCTGCAATCTATTTTACACCCATCTGAATTTCATAAAATAAATAACCTACTAGTTTAACTGTTGTTGTTTTAGAGGTTACGTTACAGGCGATAATTGCTAAAAATTCAGTATTTAATTTTTGATCATGGCTTTGGATAAATATTTAGACCTTGATTTGTGAGTTATCAACTCCCATAAAAGCAAGTGTATGTATGTATGAGAGTAACAAAAGAATATAGGGCATGCACAAGTTTGTATTGTTAGATTTATACGTTAACATATAACAGCTGATTTTGTCTCTCAGCTTTAGTACTTCAACATCTATGTGAACCATTTAAGGTTATGTTTACAAATTTTAAAATAAATTTTGTGTAGTTTCAATATACCGGGTGTCCAACGAAGAGGTCCCTATTTTTGAATTGATATGACAGGCGTATAGAGCGCGCTACAGACTTGAAATTCCACAGTCGTGACTAACACATATGTAAAAGAAACACCCCTGAGTATCAGTTAATTCTGACTGATCCAAACAAAATGGCGGAAAAAACAAAAAAAAACAAAATCAGCAAACGTATTTTGAGGGTAAACCTAATTTTATTTAGAATAGGAACAGCTACAGCTGTTTAGACTATTTTAAATCTATCAGCTGACTGTGTGTATCCACAACAATGAACATATTTGGTAATAAACATTGGCATTTGTTATTAAGTTGCATTGTAAAGTGTCTTATGTACCATGCCGTTTTCAACTGAGCAAAAAGTGAAATGTTGTTCCTGGGCTATTGCCTTTGAAAATGATTATGAAGCAATAAGGTGTTTTAGGGAAAGGTACCCAGGTGTAGTTCCACCGTCAAGGAAATCTATTCGTAAGTGGAAGACTATCCTACTAGAAACGGGATCAATACAAAAAAAATACCATAGATCCTCCAACATAGAAATTGAAGAAATCGTATGTGCTGCTTTCATGGAATCTCCAAATACGCCTAATTCAGTAAGAAAGGTGGAATCTGCTACAGGGATACCGAAGTCATCTGTCCAAAGGTATGCCAAAAAGAACAAAATCAAACATTATAAAACTCATTTAGTTCACGGGCTGCTTGAAGATGATCCTGACAGACGATTGGAATTTTGTTCGAAAATAATTGAAAAGACTGACGTAGATAACAAATGGCATGAAGGAATCGTGTTTTCAGATGAAGCGACATTTTATCGAACAGGAACTATAAACAGGCATAATTGTCATTACTATAACACAAAAAATCCACATATCTTACAAGAAGAGAAATTAAAATCAACAGGTATAACAGTTTGGGCTGGTGTTACCAAGGATGGTGTTTTGTCGTATGACATATCCCGACAAACAATGACTGGAGAAAGGTATGCATCAGTTTTAAGCAATCACATAGTTCCTCATCTTTCTCAGCCTGAGATGAAAGACGTTTTTTTCCAACAGGATGGAGCTCCTCCGCATTATGCTAATGTGGCCAAAGCAGTTTTGGACCAAAAACTTCCTAACCGTTGGATAGGTCGTGGCAGCAGCTTCATGGACTGGCCCCCAAGGTCTCCAGACTTGACTGTTTGTGACTTTTTTCTGTGGGGCTTTTTGAAGGAGAAGGTTTATTGTCATAACATTGCGACAGACGATGAACTAATGAGGTTGATCGAAGAGGAACTGTTGTTGATACCTCGAGAGTTGTTCAGCAAAGCGTATGACTGTTTTATATTTCGTTGTCATCAGTGCATTGCGATCGATGGACATCAGTTTGAATAAGGTTTATGGATCAAATAGATTTTACTTATTTATGAGTTACTTATATCTTTAATTCACTAACGTTGTTTAGTGCTTAGTAACATCGTTAAAATTCAATAATTATGTTGTAACACTTAAGCAAATAAAACTATTTTAAGGAAATGTACTATTTCTTTGATATCCCGCCATTTTGTCCTAATGTGTCAGAATTAACTGATACTCAGTTGTATTTCTTTTACATATGTGTATGTTAGGACTGTTGAGTTTCAGGTTTGTAGAGTGTTCGGTGCATCTAATATATTAATTCAAAAATAGGGACCTCTTCGTGGGACACCCGGTACATCTGATTCTTTCTGGCATCTATGGATAGTGCATGTCTGCCTTATGCTATTTTTTTTAAATATTAATAGAATAATAAAAGCTTCTGTTAATTGACAAATATAGACCTACTGACAATCAAAACTTAAGTGAATTTTAAAATGCACAATAATATAGTTTTGCCTAAATGACTGTATTTTATATATTTGTGTTTTAAATTGTTAATTTAAGTAGGTCTATGATTAAATCATATAATCTTCGGTTTTTTAGGTTTTCAAAATTTATTGTCATGTTTTCTTTCTGACTCATAATATGAAAGAATATTTTAAATGACTGGGAAATGAAATGGAAATGTATAAATAATTTTAGATTGATTATTCTTCTTTTTGCTTTGGTAATTAACTAGCAAGGCATATACAATTAATTAGTAGGCCAAATATTTAAAAATACTATAAAAGTTAAAATACAGCCTTCAGAATACAAATTCTGAAATATCTTGAGTAAATATGAGTACAAATATAAAGTGGTTATATTCTTATTTACAAATTACTAGAACCAGTAATTTGTAAAAACAAATTTTAAAAATTAATTATTTATTTTAGTTATCAAAGAATAGAGCAACACTTTTTCTTCAGCATCACTATCAGATTCTAAAATTAGTAGAATAATTCAAAAAATTAATGAAACATTTTTTGTTTTTGCATTGAACCTTGGCCTGCACCTAAAGTTCACTCTATTAAACTGGAAGAATTGCATCACAAAACATGTCCGTGTCAGTACACCTTAAACGCAGCATAATTATCTCAATATGCGCCTTCCCTAAACATCACATATGAGTGTTACAGTACAAAATTCATTTTATGTGTTACATTAATTTCAGGAATATTCAATTTTCATTTATTTTGTATACCTACTAGGCCTAGGCCAACTTATAATAAAATGAAGAAACCCATATTTTCAGAATATTTTTTCTTTTCCGACGGACATGTAGGCTACCAAGTGTTTCATACAACTATATGAGCAGCATAATACTAATAATTTCTTCATTATTGCGTAAAGGGGAGACTAATGAACGCCATCGAAGAATTCGAAATTTACAGGGAATTCAGACGTAACCCAGATAACGTATTAAATGATCAGCTGTCATTTCAATCCAATGACTTATGTGATACAGCCCTCGGTTATCAAGATAGAACCGGTCAATAATCACCACACAAAGTAGGCTGCTTTATTTAGTTTAGTTCAGTGTATCATAGACGATAAGATGGTGTACACCAACCGGCTCAAACCGTATCGCACTATAAATTATGTGTTGTGTACTTTGTGTTTTTAATGTGTTTGTGTGTATGTATATGACGACCTGAACAGTGATGAATATATTTTATACTTGATAATGAGACTACGGTCTCGAAACGCGTCGTAAGTAGGACAACTCAAGAAGTCACAAGACGGACTAACAATCAGGTAAAATACTATTGTAATTTCCTGTATTTATTTCACTAATAATTTACCAAAATAACTATTCATATTTGTTGTAGTCAATAACAAATAAAATTGAAAAGATAAAATTCTGTTTCTTGTTGAAATATATCAAAAAGTTACTTCGTCTAACATCCAAAACTGGTTAGGGCATCAAAGATGGCCGACCTCAGTTCAGTTAAAAACGTTTGCAGTTATTTGGGTGTTTTATTAACTTGAACGATTGTTTAATCAAAACTATTACATATTAGAAACCATTCTATATATAATGACAAACTATGAAATCTGAGATCTAAAAAATAGTTTACAACTAAACTAATTGATATTGTTTTTACTTTGGAATGTATGTTACTAAAATATAGGTTCTACAACCTATGTGAGTTTGATTTATAAATAGGAACAAGTATTATTGCTAAGGCAAACTAAACTTTAAAATGACCAGTGCATACAAAAAATATTGATTACTTTTCTATAAAACTAACAACAAATGTTTTAAAAATGAAATAGGAAGACACAGTTCTGTCAAAACAACATGTTATGAAATGAAAAATCAGGATAATACTGGACTATGTTTGGGGATCAAACCATAAGCTATTTTGCACATTTATTTGCATCATATGAACAAAACTATAAAAACTGATAAAGCTGCAGAGTCGGTTTATCCGTTTTCAAGTCTTATAATTGCTTTCTAACATGATTTTTCTTGATAGAGTTGGAAACACGTAACATAATAAGTGTAAAACATATATTTAGACTCAGAATCAAAAATTTGTTAGCATGTTTAACAGCATCTAAAATAATTAGACAAATAAAGTACATACTATTCTGTAATTTACAATTTTTACTTCAGATTGAAACAGATTTAGACAGACTGGAATTGAATGATGAAAAATCTGTACCAAACAAAGTTTTACTGAAATATAAAAGCATATATTTTAAATTCTATCCTTTTTAACTATGAACCATTTAGTGGTCATAAAAAGAAAATATCAAACAATAGATGATACTAATTAACAATTAATTATTATAATCAAAATATTAATGATTCTGCCTCTCAATATTTTCTTCACAAATAAATCCTAACAACCTAGATTATAAAATTAATATCGTATGACATACTATTCAATATATTTAGTAATTAATAGTATACTAGCAAGTATTATTAATTATACTAAAATCTATACTCGATTCAACTTTAACAATATTTTACCCTTAAAATTATTGTATTACTACCGGCTGCCAAGTTGAATCGGCTGCATTAAGTAAGAAAAAATACCTTTCTCTTTGGCATACTTCCATTTTACTACCTCATGAAAGAATGTTCTCTCAAGGTCGTAGATTTTTCTGTTACAGCAATACAAACCACACAGCTGATAACGTTAACAGAATTGAAGTTTTGACAAATGCACTGCCGCTTCTCGATTTTATAAGCTGTTGAATTTGTTCCACTCTGTATTTAGCGACAGCGTCGTTTGGATTTCCTGAAGTTCCGTTGAACCAAATCCTCATACACGGCTCTGTATCGTCAGTGACCAACCACGAACTATCCCACACCTGAAAAAATTAGGTTATATAACAAATTTTAACCATTTTCATATTAAAAACAAACATAATCTCATAATATGTAAAACTGTGTGAAGTTTAAGGAAATAGCACTTGGCTGTAGGTGGGAAAGATACAGTGTATGGCCACAAATGTATTCATACGTTTAAATTATTTGTATAAGTTGTAGTTGATTTGGTTGCAATTTTTCATGAATGTTATAGGTACGTTTAAAAGCATATCATATTAGAATAGAAAATAGTGTGTAACGGAAGGTTACAAGAGTAAAAAATATCTTAAGTATAATGTATTAAAAAAAATGGTTCGGTAAAAATTTCAAAAATAAAATAAAATGTTCAAATCAAAAATAAAATGCTATATGTGGATTATTCAACAATCATTAATACCTCTCCTTCACCTCTTTCATTTATTCACCTTATCACCAGAAGTCGTCGCTCATAAAATACCTTAAATCATTTAAAACACCTCTTAGGCCTATTGCCTTACTTCCATAATAAAAATCACCATTTACCTAAACTCACCACATCATATATCTCCCCTAACTCCAACGTAGAATTACACCCTATGCTCCACCTTACTTTAATTCACCTTACTTTCAAAACCTTAATATCACCTTCACTTAGCTCACATAATAATAATAAAAAAAAAAATAGTAATCGTAGTACGTATAATAATCCACATATAACTTCATTTATGCTCTATTAGCATCTATCTATCCATAATTATCAATTACTATAAAATATTTATTAAATTAATTTAATTTCCTCAGGGGTGGATACCTGACTGTTAAAGTACAAGCTAGTTGGATGTTCGTGGCTGAATAAAGAAATTCAAGACATTGTGGCAACAACTATTTTGTTTACTCAAACATAATTAGAAAATGAATATTTACAACAAAAAATATCAACGTCATAGAACAATTAAACATACAAATCAATTAACTATTTACAAATTATACAAAGTTTTGTCAGCCCTAGCTTGCAAATAAATGACGCAATAAATGAAAAGTTTAAGTTAAGTTATTACTCAATTTTTTTATAAGTTTTCAAAAATGCAGACTTTTAAACTTAAAATAATGGCCATATCTACTCACGATACCTGTTGTTATTGTATTTTTACCTAGGATTTCACTGACTCTACTCGATATAGTCACTTCACTTGTATTTTACTAACGCGTTCGTCCGAGCACATGGTAACTTTTTAAAAGTTCACTTTTTAGAAAAAGTATACGAAAGATTTTGTTTCGTACAACCTCACCAAGTCCTAAACACCTCTATTTCACCTTAGCACAACATTCGTTACGATTCTTGAAGAAATACTACATTTTTAACTAATTCTCCACCACCAGCAACTAGCTATGTGTTTAGTTAGCTACGCCATCTTGACTCCTTTTTTTTTCTGGAACGTAGTGCGACGCGACTCTCTTTCAGCGCATTACATGTAAATCTGCACGTACGCCATTTGTGCTAAGCCTTCCGTATCTCGATATATACGCTGATGCTGCAATTTGTTATACAAGTGTTTATTATTTTTTCATAAGTTGCTTTTGGATTGTCTCTGCCTAATTAAAATGTTTATTATTATATTACTGCTTGTCTTCATTAACTGTTCACTTCAACCGTAATTATTTAAATGACTTCTTACATAGTTCTTACACGTTACATACGTTCACATATTAATATATCTTTTAGGTCTGCTTTTATTTTACCTACTTTTATAGTCTGCTTTTTATTTTTTATTTATTAAAATGATTCTGTTGTAATTATTTTGTGTCATAAAGGAATTTATATATATATATAAAATTATAAATGTTTACTATTATATATGTATTGCGTCATTTTATTTATTTAGACCAAACCTCTGTGTTTTTTAGACACTATGGGAAACTGCTGATTTATTTTTTTATCGTATAGTTTTTCTGTTACATGGCTGTCAGTGTTACAAGTGGTGGCACTTATTTGTAAAATAATGTAGTGGATGTTCCTTTGCTATATTACGACAAAACTGATTATATTTGTAAGATCTCCAACTTCCCAAAGTATAAAATAATATAGAATAGGATCATAAGTCAATTTTAATACGAGAGAGCATTTTTATTTTTTGAATTTAATTTAATTTATTTTACAAATGTTTTTTTTAGAAAGAGAGCTTAATAATTAGAAGCATTTTAACATAAAGGAAATAGACTAAAAGGGCAGACAATTTTAAAGTACATTTCAGTAGAATAAATATAAAAGCAAGACAATTATTAAAATCAATCATTATATTAAATTTAAATGTAGGGTTTGAGAAAATGGACAGTCTATGTACTAACGCCAAGACGCGGAAATTATACGAGTTTTAAGACGCAGTTAGAAAAGCAACGTCTACCAGTCTAGACGAGATAAGAAGCGAACACCTGCAAGCCAATTCCTGGAGAAATGGTCTACGTGCAATTCCACATGCAAGATCCACAGGGAATGCTTTGGTAAGCAACCGACGAATCTGACGAAATTGAACATCTGTGTGACGTCAGACGTTTCTGATTGGTGGAGAGAGGATAGACGAAGGCTGGATGTAGTGGTGAGAAAGAACGCTAACGATACTTTCCAACGAGAGACCAAGCAGTGAACATCGCTTGAAGTATTGCGTGTTGCGCTTTAATTAACAGTTTAAATGTAACATTTATTGTTAATCTACAAGTACAAAGAAGTACTTGAATTTTTACGAGAATTAATAATTCTCATCGTCAAATGGTGTATAGTGCGATCGCTTAAAATAATGTGACAGTAAATCGGACACGACAATGAAATAGGCTACGAAAGTTTTGCGCTTGCGAGTGGGGTTTTCTTTTTTTTAAATTAATAAGTTTGTGGTCTGCTTTTCGTAAGTACAGTGCACTTAAAATCTTTTTTTTATAAATCACCAGCTCTCTTTAAAATTTATAATCTATAATTTGTATCATATTTGTCTGTGTTTGAATTTATTTTTCTTTGCTGTATATTATATGATATTAATAAATGTCAAAGGTCATTTCTAAATCGTCTGCTTTGTTTGGCCTAATCTGATCCTCTTCACCATTTTTCATTCAGGTCATTGAATTCACAACCCGAGATAGAAAAATTAGTAGAGTCTTGCAATCCAACTGCATCAAATCAAATCAAGTTTATATATTTTTTATTTATTTTTTTTTTTTTTTTGTAAGCTGAGCATCTTACAAAATGGCGCAGCCAACTTTGGGGCTCGTCATTAGAGACTAATCTTACATATTTGTCAAGGAGACTTATCAGTTCAATCACTTTCAGTCACCAACTTTTACCAAAATGAAGAACTATCCACAAAAAAGTTTAGTATACGAACGGTACATCCATAAGCACCAGAGTTCTCTGTGAAACTGCAGTTTTGCCCGCCTACTTTTTCTATAAGTAGTCTGACTTTGTATTCCCAAGCTCTATTAATTTCGAGACACTGTGCATCGGTAGGCCTACAATGTATAAATGTCGTTGTCAATATAACTTATCAATATACGAGGTGTACTCAAAAAATACGGTGAATGAATTTTTATAGCAGCTACTGCTGATGCTACAACCATTTGATCTAATATGACCGATAGCCTCATCTGTTAAGACAGGCAGTGTCAAGTTTGAACTCCCAACTCGGTGGACTAAGGTCGTGTTTAGTGTGTCTGTCGTGCAACATGGATTTCGAACGCATTGACATTAAGTTTTGCTTAAAAAGGCAAAACAAATGCCAAAGTTCATGAAATGTTAAAATCAGTATATGGCGATAATGTGGTAACTCTGAAAATATATTTAAAAACGGAAATGAGTCGGTTGAAGACGAGGAACGGTCAGGACATCCTTCGACCTCAAAAACAGATGAAAACTTGGCCATACTTGCTCGTTCAAACAGGCGAATGATTATTTGAGAGCTTACCAAAGAACTTAACATCTCGTTCGGTCCATGAAAAGCATTTTAACAGATAATTTGCAAATGAGACGAGTTTGTGGAAAATTTGTACTAAAGAACAGAAGGATGTCTGTTTGCCGTGTCTCAGTTTGCACGGAATTGAAGGATTGTCTTCATGCAGGTCCAGACTTCAAGGCCAAAATTGCCCTTCCAAAAGAAGCCTTTCAGAAATGTTTCCAGTCATAGATTCAACGTTGGGACAAGTGCCTCGCTAGCCAACGACAGTATTTTGAAGTATATTAATTCAAATTTGATGTAAGCTTATTACTTTGTAATAAATTGATTCATTGTACTTTTTTATCACATCTTGTACATCACCTACTGCATAGTAGAATAATTAAAACTATGCGCAGTAGAAATGAATCATATGACATTGTCTACTTTACAATGTGTTTAAATGTTTTTTTTTTAATTAAATATTTTAATTTTCTATTTGCAAAAACACATACTTTACAGAATTTCTAGATAATAACATAAGAGTAAACCTTGACATTTTATGAAACTCTCACGCAGCTAAATATATTCTTTGATTACTGAAATCTTCATTTAATATAACAAACATACCTTATGGCAAAAATGATCTGCAGTTCCATAAACTTCTTGGAACGTATGACATTCAGCTTTGGCTGGACATGTGTTTCCGTCTTTAGTCCAGGCAAAATTTCTTAGCCAATTATCTGTGCAGGTATAATCATCACGGCAAGCATCAAACCAAGCATCACAATCACTTCGACATAGAGGTACTTTGTAGAATCTTTCTTTTCGTGTTTTCATATCAACCTGAAAGGAAAAAGTTTCATTAAAATTAACTTATATTATTTTACAATAATCTGGCTTCAAATAATGTTGAGTCAGCCGATCATTTGTCGTAGCGGAGCTACTTTCTATTTTCAATAAATAAATTCTTCGTGAGATTCCCCGGCATCGTATATACAGTCCAGCGGAAAAACAAAGTTCTACTCACCGAGCAACTTCTTGGCCTTTAAAAGGACCAACTCTTCGTGTGAAACCAACTTCATGCGGTTCAACATTCAATTTCCATCACTTAACTTTTTGGCCCTCAAAGGGTCAACTTCAGTCAGCGTCTTGCGATTTTCCCATAAATGCCTTTTACGGGAAAACTCGCCTAAACGTCCTCAAAGCTTCACTCTATTACATCCCCGGTCGGTATATTATCTGTCTGGCGAACATAGGCATGTTCGACCGCCAAGGACACGACGATATCGGCCGGCAATCTTCTATAATCTACGTTTGCTTGCCTCATCTTCCGAGAAAGATACTAGCATTATTTCCCCACAACTTTCTCAAGGACCGTTCCGACTACACACTGCAGCAGTCTGGGATACGTCGACACGTTCTCCCGCCGAGGACACTGCGACATCACTGTGAATGGCTCCTTCACTTCTACCGTATTACTTCTCCCCGCCGACAAGACCTTGCCTTACGGGAAAGTTGTTCGGTAATCTCCCGCGAAACATCTATCGTAATATCTCAATAATCCCCAGTAAATTCAGTTCCCCGGTCACGTTATATATTTAGTGGCAAACGTAGAAACGTTTGCCGAACAAAAACTAAATATATCATCGCACAAACGGCCGAAACAACGACTTCAAACTTTCTTGGCGTTCATCGCACTACGTCCGACAAAGTTACCATCTCCCACGTAATATCTCTGACGAAAATATTCTAAGTTCCCACGCGAACTTAACAACTAGCAAACACTAAATTAAGAACGCGCCAACATTTCACATCTCTACAGTGGTTCGGAACTCGGCAAATTTCCTACACGGTAATTCGCCGACTACGTTCCAATAAGTGTTAGATTTCGCACCTACATGTTACTTTTTGCTGGAGAACTGTATATATATAAGGGGGAAATAGTCCAAAATATTATCTGCGTTCACCACCAGACCAACAAACATCTTCCGAAGCGAACATCCAAACCATCTTCCGAAGCGAACTTATTAAGCAAGCAACTGCCTTCCAAGGGAAACTGAAGTCTTCACGCTAGAGGTACCTTACCTAGCCAGGATCAGGACTTTGACCGGACTAGTTCCAGGTGGAACCAACAAATTGGCCGGACTAGTGCCACCTAAGGAAAGAGAGAGTTGCGGGAGGACAATTGAAGCCAAAGGAGTGAGGGAGTATTGTCGAACGCCAGGCTGTGTTTAAGTCAAATAAATTCAATTCTTAAAACTAAAAAAATAAATCTCGTTCTTCAAACCTCAACGCCAACTTCACAGCGCAACCGGACAGCAGACACTAAGAAGACCCGTTCACGGAAAAGACGCTAGTCCGGCTAGAACCTCCGCCGTAGCTCCGGCTACGTGTCACCCGATACATCGCTATGCTCTTCAAGCTTACACGGTCCTTTTTAGGGCCGACTTCGATCCAGTAGTCTCTCGATCCAAGGCATTGCAGTCTTCTTGGTGACCGGGTAGTGCGAGCACTACTTAGGGCTACTGTGTCTTCGCTTCGCAACGATTCTACGCAACGCAACGAAAACGACAGCGCAGGAACCTAGGGCCCCTTAAAAGGGCCTAAACAATTTTTGGACTTTTGCCGCCCAGCTGAGCTAGGCCATAATTTTTATTTAATTCAAATTTCCGGGGTGGCAACACATTCTTGTCTAGATTATTTCCTTTGAATTATTATCTAAATTTTAAAATACAATTTTACTGCCAAACTTTCACCCTGCTAGTTTTGCTCACCAACCCCAACGATTTGCGGCTTCTCCGCTTGCTACCCATATACAGTAAAACCTCATTAACACGGACTTCGCTTAATAAAGACAGCCAGTTGACTGCAGGTTATACAGATTACATTCAGCTAAATTTGGAATAAGCCATTCTAAACTAGTAGTCCACAGAATGGACCTTACATATCCACAGTGTAATACATTTTACTACATGTTTTATGAATTAACGTATTGTCTGTACATACAACTAAACTCAAAATACATGTTCGTTTTCTATAAAGGGTGTTTTATTATGTACCTTTGTTCATATTAAGGTTATTTCATTTAATCCGGATTTTCAATTATCCGTACGACTTAGAGCCCCAATTAGTCCGGATTAATGAGGTTTTACTGTATATCAATACAATGTTATATCTTTGGGGAATGAGGTGGTGGGTGTAAAATTACATTTTATTGTTTAAATTAGACTGACATAAATTGGTATGAAAATTATTGTTTATTTTAGCCTATAAATTTAGTGTTTTTAAGTATCAAGTTATAAACTTCATGAAGTTTATATTTAAAAAGATTTATCTATACTAATATTATAAAGAGGTAAAGTTTGTTTGTTTGTTTGTTTGTTTGTATGTAGGGGGTAATCTCTGGCTCTACTGAACCGATTGAAAAAATAGTTTTACTAATAAAAAGCTACACTATCCCTGAGTAACATAGGCTATAGTTAATAATAGGTTTAGAATGATAAATCAACACATGTATTTACATTTAATACCATAGCAACCAATTGAATAAAATAACAGATAACATAGCTGCTTTAATATTTCCATTAACAGCTGATTTCAAAATTTGAAGCAATTATTTTTGTATTTCCACCTTTTAGGTTAGGGTTTTAAAGTGTAAACCTGAGCTTTGCTGGTTCTTTTAACCATTATTAACTTCTGTTATAAAATATAAGAAATAATTTGGTTTGAACATTTAACAATATTTACCATCTTAGTTTTGAGGTTATTATTAATACTACACCTTTATTATAAATAAAACATAACATATGTTTTTAGAAGGTACCATTGGGGGTTGGCGTGCGGAGCACGCAGGGGTCTCCCCTAGTTTTATATACAGAGATATGAACGCTGTGTGACATCTAAAGTACATTTACTATAGAATTTTTAAACTATCTATCTAAACCCCAAAATATTATTAAACTTTAAAACTATTCCACAAAACTAAAATTGAAAACAAATCGTAAGTAGTGGAGCGCTGATCCACTTAAATAAGCTGTTCCGGAACTCAGTGAGGAGACGATAGTTGGACAGAGACACTATAGGATCGGGGTAGGGTGGTGGAAGTAAGGGTGACTTGGATCCAGACGCATGCGCAGTAGGACCACAGTTTTGGCGAGAATAACAGATTTTGTTGTAGGCCTACATAATAGAGAGATAGATACAGGTTTGAATTATGACATTAATTAGAAAACTCTAAGCTAACATTTTTAAAGATGTTAACCCTACGCTACTTTTTAATTAAATTATATAATGACATCAAAGCTTAACTCTGCTAATACTTGAATACCAATTTCTTGACTTCTTTATACAGGAATCTGATAAAAGATAATGCAAATTTACTTTAATACAGTTTTATAAGAAACGGATGTGGTGTTTTACAGAATAAATGCTAATAAAATAAAACATAAAACTAAAAATTGAACTTGAAAATCTATTCTATAAACAAAAGGTCAAGTTAAGATTTCATTTATGTTGAAGAAATTATATGAAATTTGGAACAAATTTATTCCATGTTTTATGTAGGGCCTAGGCCTATATTTTGTTTACTCAGCTGCTATGGATATCTTCCTAAACTAATTACCTGTGAATAACAAACTTATGAATGCAGTTCTTTTACTATTATCAAAATATAACATTCAAAAACAACTCTAAATAGGCCTAGTAACTTTTAAGCAACAATTGGTAACATTAAACGTGATTACTGTAAGTATAACAATAAAAACTTATGGGAATCAGGTTAAAAATGACGGAAGTGCAGCAGAGCCTATGGTATTAAGTCAGTTTTTATAATTTTTTCTATACCTGAACAACCCAAGGTCCGATATTTGGTGAACATTCAAAAAAGCACAAGTCTTGAAGGAAATGCTTTTTACATTGGTCAGACATATTCTTCTTGTGGCTGCAGTGATCATAGTTAAAGTTGTACATTCGTGTCTGATGGATTCCAACTGTAGTATTCATTGTACAACATGATCTTTCCTTCCACGGTGTACACTGTAACATTAAAAAAAATGGTTTATGAACACAAAAAATACATGTTATATATATGTTATAAAATCAATTGCCAGGATTGTAGTAAACATTACATAGGTCAGACAGGGAGAGCGTTCATCGAACGTTACAAGGAACATCTTCCCAACAATAAGTCCAACATTAACAATTCCAATTACGCTCGTCACCTTGCCGAAAATAAACATAGCTCAGGTGACTTCCACGCTTCGGTAGAAACCCTACACATTTGCAACAAAGGTAGACTAATGAATGCTAAGGAAGAGTATGAAATTTATAAAGCATTCAAAAATAAACCGGACGATATCTTAAATGACCAACTTTCATTTCATTCTCACCATTTATATGATACGGCCATCAAATATTTACAGAAGACAAACAGAGATAAACATCTTTAAGATCCCCGAACGCAATACCGGCAGTATTCAACCGACAATGATAGGTAGCGCCCCCTAAGTTTGTATCAAGCGCGATATTGTATCTATGTGTTGTTGTGGTATGTAAGTGTGTATGTGTGTATATGTTTTATTTATTTTAATGTGTGACGATCTCTTCGGAGTGATTTTAACTTGATAATGGAGTTTCGGCTCCGAAACATGTCGTGAAGAATACAACGACTAGA
The DNA here is from genome assembly GCA_018207615.1 of Philaenus spumarius. Classification (NCBI taxonomy): domain Eukaryota; kingdom Metazoa; phylum Arthropoda; class Insecta; order Hemiptera; family Aphrophoridae; genus Philaenus; species Philaenus spumarius. The sequence goes on from JAGFPH010010108.1 coordinate 40,320, forward strand.
AGTCACGTGACGGACCTAACAAGGTAATCTTATTATTATTAGTTATATATATGTTTATCTGGAATAACCAATAAAACATATTGCGGTTAAGTAGTGTTAGAAAAATTATTATTTATAACTATAAATTTGTACACCTAACTAACCTTTAAAGCAGTACCGTATAATGCATAACTCAAATAACAACATTCCAACATTATTATGCTATACACAAATACCGTACTAAAGTGTTTCTCAAAATTGAAATAGGCTACTGTATATTGAATGCATGTTATATGTTTATTATTTTTTTTAATAGGAAGTGTTGTGTTTTTAGTACAGTAATGTTCTATTTGTAAGATTAATGCATATGTGTCACTTATTGTGAAATAAAATAAAACACAACATTTTTGGTAATTTGAAGCTAACAAGAAATATGCTAGATATCACAATAACTATTAATGTAATAAAACTACAAATTTTCCAACCTGAGCAAATAACTCTCCTTCTGGACCTGGTTTATCCTTGTGAAATTTTGCATCTAAACACCAGTTGAGCAATTCCTCTGTATCGTTAGATAATTGAGATATGCATAGTGGTAACAAACCCAAAATAAATAATGATACTGAACAAATTATATTTCTTTTGTTCATCTGAAAAAAAAATATAAAGCATGAACAGCAAAAATTAAAATAATCATACATAACTTACGGTATATCACAAAATAATTTATACCTAGTTTCATTATGTCCATCTATTTGTGTCCCAGCACTGTAGAGATCCTTGATTTTGTATATTTTTTAACATTTTACAATATTATAGTATATGCCACCACACCATAATGCAGCAGAGGTAACAACTTAATGTAGGCTAACGGTCAGTTTGTTTGAAATTTACAAAAGCCTATCAGTTGTAATGTACTTACGATAAACCAATATTTAACTACCGGTATCCTAAAAGAAGCTTGTTGGCTACTACGATTTCTCTAGTTTCCCCTGATGCAGAACTTGATTCAAGAACGCGTCGATTTACATACGGTGTTACCAACTTTTATTTAGAGGGTGGAGATAAAATGTTGGTAAGACCGGATGAAAGTTGACTGCTAAATTGAATCAAATTAATGCAGAACTTGAACAAAACATGCTCTAGGCCTACTAATACCCTCTAGCAAACTCAAATCATTTAAGTTGTTCCTAATCTTTTATAGATTGATTGTTGGGGGAAAAGGGCGAAATTATATTTTCCATATCTGGCACAATATTGCAATCATAGCATCTAATGACCCTTTTTTGGAAAGGTGAGCATAACCTTTATAATATATCTTTACAGACTGAAGACATATTTATCTGTAATTAGTCTAAGTTCAGTATTTTGTTATTTTTAAAACGACTCTAGTTACACGGCATAAACTGTAATTTAGTCAGAAAAAATATTTTTTGTTGCAAATATAATTGGTGTGATACCATACCTAACCTTCTTTGAAAGTCAAGTCCAGGGCCAGTACACGAGGTGTGCTGTTCTTGAAACTTTTCATAAAGACAAATTTATAAATAGAAAATGATTGTAAACAATTATAATTAACTAACGTGTAAATAGAAAACAAATATATAACTTATTTAATAGATTTACCTTAATTTTCGTAGTAAATCTAGAAAACAGAAGAGTAGTCAGCCGGTAACCCGTACAAAATACCAGAAAAGATCAAAGCAAAGCCAAAGGTCAGGTCAAAGATATAAAATATACATAGTCAAAGAGTACCATTCATCTCCATTAAATGATGGTTTTGGCATAGAATCATTGCGCTTTTCCACTTTGATTTTGATTATTTAATACAGACTGTACTCTATTTAAGGTAGAGTATGTCTTGAAATTAAGTCTGTAGTAGTCTGTGTTAAATACTCGCGGTTTAACGTTTGTAGTATCATTGTATTTCGATAACCTTTATTATTCATGATCTATGGTAGTATCCTTGATGAACGTCCATAATCAAAGGTAGTATGTACCAATCGTGAGCTAAATCTGCACGAATTTTATACAAG
>JAGFPH010010109.1:5863-16631 GCA_018207615.1 Philaenus spumarius
CCCAATTTCACAAACAAATTAGCTGTTTATTAAAAATTATAGTTACTGAGTCAATTATTTTCCTTAATGAGAGTTACTCTAACAAAAATGGAAGAATATTGAATTTCTTTATTCGAAAACCATTTAGTAAGATATTATCTCCTTTATTTTGACCTTCACCATTTAGACTAGTGTTATATATTAATTAATAAAATGTTACAACTAGTAGTCACTTGTCACTTATAGTAAAACGACGGCCGTTTCGGATATTCAGCCATTATCAAGTTATTAGACAAAATCCTCAGTTGTCATGGGACAGTTAACTCTTTACAAAAACAAGTTCACAAACATTTAAATAAATTATTCACAAAAACACATTTAATAAAACCATGTCTGGCGAGGTTTATTACGATTGCTTATATATGTGAACTATGGACACTGGTTTTTCATTAGGAAAGGTAGTAAAATAAGGTATATTTTTGTTTCTGTTATTATAATGTCATATAGCCTAATAAGTTTGATAAAAAAAATCCCATTTAATATTATGTACAAATTAGTTTTGAAAATTGTATATATTTCATTTTATTCCTGCGCATTCATAAATTTTCCTTTTTTGCAATGGTGTAGGCTAGTATTTTTAAGGTGTCAACGATTTCTGTGTAGGATTGGTTATTGAAAATAAGGTGTTCAGTGTATTTCGTTTCAATTTTTCGATCACGTTGCATTTGTTTTCCACGGGATGTGTTCTTTGAACTTTTTTCTAAAGTATCTGCCTGTTTATAATTTTTTTTTTTTGCAATCGGCGCAAGATAGGGGAGAGTTGTACAAAACCGGGTAGGTGGACAAATCCGTAAATTCATCAATTTGGCTGAATTAGTGCTGCTATCTGTTCGTATATACGTGGAACTAGTTGACCACGGCAGCCATGTTATTCATAGTTAAACAAAAGACCTAGTAAGGGATACGTTTGTCGTTAGTGAATGTTTAAAGAAATTTTGTGATAGAAGATTAATTTTTACGCTATTGTTATTACATTGTAATCCTTAACTCTGTCAAGATTCAATTGAGGTAAGTACATCATCTAATAATACTTATTTTTATTGTTATTTTAACAACTTGAAAAATAGTTTTTGCCCTTTTTGAAAGACACTAGACTCAATATTTTGTTTCATGGCGTGGTCGGATAAATCCGGGACCTTAGAAGATCGACAAAACCGTGTACCCGGTTTTAGACAACTCATTTCTTTAACATTTGTAATGCGAGCTTTAGTGGGTTTATTTATTGGAAAGTCCTATTATAGATTGATAATAATTTACGTAAATATTAATTAATAAAAACATTATTTTATTTATTTTACTTATAAAATTTACTTGAATGATGCCATTTAGACAAATTAATAACTAATTAATTGTAGCCAACGATAATTTGTAAAATGACTTTCCAAGTAGGTCAACGCATTTTTTGGAAACATTTTATCACATGAGTAATGAAATTCATAGTAAAATGTGGCCTAGGTCTTCTACACAATTCCCTACTTTCTTTTAAAATGATGCACATGAAAGTCTTCTGACTATAATTCCTTCTGCAGAATTCCCTACTTGTTATAAAATAGTTCATTTGAAGATCTTGGCTAAGGCTATATAAATAAGTTATATAATTTGTATTAATTATTGCAACAACATACAAAATTATTATATTCCTGATAACTTATAAAATAAATGAATATTCTATAGCGCAGCCTACATTGTTTTTCAGGTTTCTTAATGCCCAGAAAAATTAAATATGAGAGGAAAACAAATAGACAGAGTTGGTCTCCAAAAGTATGTCTGGTGCTATTCAAGAAGTTTTGAGTGGCAACATGGGGTATAAAAAAGCATCGTTTACATTTAATATCCCACAAAGTACACTTGAAGACAGGGTAAAAAAGGCTCGTCTGAATGCATTATCTCCTAATACTGCTGCTGAAAAAAAATAGGTAGATTTAGGCAAGTTTTTTCTATAGCTCAAGAGAAGGAGTTAGTAGCACATATTCTAACCTTAGAAGAAAGACTGTTTGAGGTACCACTTAGTGACCTAAGAGTACTTGCATTTGAACTTGCAGAAAAAAAGTAATATACAGCACACATTTAACAAAGAAAAAAATATGGCTGGAAAAGAATGGCTGTATAGTTTTTTGTCCAGAAATTCAGAAATTTCGTTGAGAGATCCAGAAAAGACGAGCAAAGGGCTTAAACCGTAATGCGGTAAATACATTTTAGAATCTATTTTTGAAAAACACAAAATGTCACCTTGTGACATATATGACGTGGATGAAACAGACATTTTAACTGTCCCGAACAAACCCTCAAAAGTATTAGCCACGAGAGGTAAGAACAGGTAGGCTGTCTGAGCTCTGCTGAACGGGGAGTTCTTGTGACAGGAAACTTGCATGAACGCAGCTGGAATTTTCATACCCCCTATGTTTATTTTTCCAAAAGCTAAATCAAACCCCATTTTGATGGATGATGCCCCACCGGGATCTTTGCAGCTTACAACAAGAGTGGGTGAATCACCAAAGAAACTTTCCTTGTATGGTTCAAACGGTTTGTTGAATTCTCACATCCCTCCGCAGACAAGCCAGTTCTTTTGATCCTAGATGGCCATTCCAGACACGTCAAAAGTATTAAGTTGATAAATATGGCAAGAAAAGAACATGTTATCATTTTATGTTTCCCTCCTCATACAACGCACTGCCTACAGCCACTTGATGTTTCTGTAATGGCATCACTAAGTAGTTATTACGAACAGGATGTGAGGAAATGGCTGATCAATCATCCTGGCCGTGCTGTTACAATTTATCAAATTGGAAAATTATTTAAAGATGCATATTTGAGGGCAGCAGTTACACAGACAGCCATAAACGGGTTTGAGAAGACAGGGATCTACCCATTTAATAATGGTGTATTTCCTGAACACCTCTTTGCACCGTCCGATACAACAGAAAGACTAATGGAAAATGGGAATAATCCTCTGCCAGGACAACTTCAAGTTACATCAGTCAGTGAAAACTCTATGGCTGATCAAAGTGAAGTTGTACAATCGCCACCAATCCTTTAACAGTTTCGACGTCTCCACAAACCAACAATGCAAGCCAGTCTATTTTTTCTGCCTTTTCAATATCTTCAATAGAAATAAAGCCTCGTCCAATGCAGCAGGGTCCAAGAAGTGTGAAGAAGTTCGACAAGAGGCGAGGGAAGGCAGTGATTCTTACTTCTTCTCCTTATAAGAAAGAATTGGAGCTAGAAGATCAAGAAAGAAATAGAAAGCAAGAAAAGAAAAGCTTAAAGCGGAATTTGTTTAAGGCCTCTGAACAAACCATCAAAACCCAGAAGAAAAAGAACACACACAAAATGAGCCTTCAACATCACATGAAGAAGACCAACAAGGTGATGAAGCCTGCTTATTTTGCAACAAATTATTTTCAAAATAAAAATCACAAGAAAATTGGATACGGTGTATTGTCTATGATGGATCACGAAGGCTGTAGCAGTGCAGAAGATCAGGATACCACTTTTATTTGTGATTTTTGTGAAAATTAATTGTGAAAACTTAAAAAAAAACATAATTTGAAAATATTACTTTTTTTAAATTTACGTGTGAAACGTTATTTGTATACTAATATACACTATGATCATAATTTTAAAGGTTGTTCTAATAGTATTATTTACAAATAAATATTTTTGTTGTGTAAAAGTCATGTTTTTCAATTATTCCTGTATCTAATAAAACAACTGATACAGGAACCTGTGGTACTTGCATACTCTTAATAAAACAATTGACACTCAGCAGAAAAAAAATTTTCTGTCAGAAAAATATGTTTTTCACTTAGTAACAAAGCTTTTTATCAATTAAATATAAATTTGAGGTATTTGAAATATATAGTGACTCTAGAAAAAATAAAGAACGTTTTGGTACCCGGTTGTGTCCAACTTTCCCTTACTTCGTAAACAACTGTGCTAAAACATTTATCATCTTTATCTTTGTTTGTGTTAATGATGCTCTGCAAGTTGTTCTTTGTTTTGACAGCGATGGTGTACTTTTGTTTGAGAAAAGTGTTGCCTATATGCTTTGCTAAATGTTTGTGATATTGTAAAATGATATGTTTGTTTTCAGATTTATTCCTGGGACTTCCATTCTCTTTTTTATTAAATATTTTGTATGGATGGTGAATATCCATTATTAATGGTAATGTATTTGATTGTATTAAATTAATCTTACAAGTCTTATTGTATCATTTGTATATTTCGGAGTCTACGAATAAAACTATTATGGTTTGCCATTTTATAAGAAAATGGATTGATAGAGGACGCGTGAAATGTATGGTTGGTGTGAGTATGTTTCCTGTATATTTTGAAATTATGGTTACCATTCGATATTGTCATGGTTAGATCAAGAAAGTTGACACTGTTGTTCTACATTTCAATTGGGAATTTTAAATTTACATGTATGTTATTTAGATAATGTGGAAGTGCCTTGTAATAGTTATTGTTGAATTACTGTTAGTTTTCAGTATGTTGGTCAATTTGTGAATGATTTCTTTGACTTAGACGGTAGTTTACAAATTTGTTATATAAAATGACACTAAGGATGAGCTAGTTTTGATGTGGGTCTTTATTTTTGATATCAGATCTTGTGTGTTTTTAAACTATAATTGTTATTGAAATTAACATGCTTGCGAATCAATTTATCCAATGTTTTAGCTATTTTGTATGATGGCCCACTAAAATTGACTAATTGTATGATTGGCTGGCACAAACAAACCCATTTAAACATGAATTCTATCCCAGAACTATCAATTTAACAAATCTTACCTTTCACAAACACAAAACGTACTCAGTAGTTATTATTACTGTATGACTTTGAAATGGATAGTGCTGGCTAATGTGACCTAACCCTGGCGCTCAGTACTCCTCCTTAGTAGTGTTTTGATCATATAAAATGATTATTCAGATTATCTGGACTTCTAGATTCTAGATAACCCAAGTCCATCTCATGTTCATTCATAAAAATGTGTTATTTCAATAATTGCATAATTGACTCCAACTAACTTCAATTTCTACATTAACATGCAGAAAGCACTCTTAAACCAAACAACTTACTCAGGCAGCTTTGGACAAAGTACGAGACCTGGTTAACAGGTTTTACTCAACACGAAGACAATGCAGTTCAAGATGTCAGAACGTGAATACAACTTTGTAATGTTAGCAGAAAACTAACAAAGTTTAAAAATTACTTATTAAATTAAAAATAATACTTGACGTAAGGAAAATAATTCAATTGTAATTTGGGGCTAGAAATATATCCCAGTAGTTAGAACATCCCTTTCTACCTTATGCAAGGCTCCTTTCTTTTCACCTCTAATCTCCGCTCAACCTACTGTCCTCTTTACTAACTTCATGTAGAATATCCTCCCCTAGCAGTCATACGTTAAATCTTCACGTGTGGTGTGCCAGTGTCATCCTTCGATAACATTATATACATACTATTTTGTATCAATGAGTAATTATCTTTATTTTTACAATTATAATGTTAAAAGACAAATCAACATTGTAAATCTGTTTGAAATAATAAGTTTGGTATGCAAGTTATTTGTGAGTAGTTAAAATGATTACTAACTTTGTAAAAAGTATAAAAATATTTGCATTAATTTACTAAATGTTGCATACTATTTAAATTAATAGAAAAAACTGTTTGTGTCTTACTAAAATTTGAGCTCTTCTTTATAACTGTATCAAAAATGAAGTAATATTTTCATTATTTGATTGTTTAGGATGAAAACATGTTTTTTTTTATTTTCAAAACAAATTTTTATAATTATCGAAGAGATTTAAAATTTTAAATCGAAAGTACTGTCTGCACTCACTGCTATTTGAGAACAAAATTGTATTGTTAAATTTAGACCACAACAACATTATTATAATACTTCTGTATTTCTAATGTAAACTAAATACACATTCTAATGTATTTTTAAATGTAGAGTGTTGTAAAACTTACATCGGTTCTCTTTGGTATCTCAGAGGTATTGACGGTATGTTAATTTACTTTGGCAACGGAAAAGAAAGAAACGTTGTGAAAATAATATCTCGTGAAAACACTGACGTCAACATTAGGATTATTGTAAATACAAAGATATAGTTTGTTTCCGAGATCCCATTTAGAAACAGTTTGCTTCTTTTGCAGACGTCGACGTAGACTCTTTGAAATGTATTATGCATGACGCTGGTGAAATAGAAATACAGTTTACATTATTAATAGTTGGGCCACTAACACCTAATATTCACTCGAACTTTATATTGGAGCTAATAGACAATACTTTTTGCTATTACCTTAACGTCAATAAATTATGAAGATGCAAAAACCATCTGATTATTCGAAGATCATCTTTTCTTCAACAGCCATAGTCGCATAGCCCCTACAGCCAGTTTACTCTACTAAACATCACAGTAACCGAAATAAATGTAAAATATAATAATTGCATTATTGAACTATAATGAATTACTTATGTTTATTGATGTCAAAATCATTTCTAGGATATGGGTTAACTGTTACAGGATCTCAAAAACGTACACTATAATTATATTTTCAATTTCAGTCGGAAATTGAAATATGAGTGTAATTTTAAGGCAAAGTACAAACAAACATTATCGCCTGAAAATAAACTTTGTGTCTGCTGCTACACAAATGCCCTACTTCTACACTATACCCTCTTCGATCATGCCCTCTTCGCCTAGATTCGAACAGGGAACCTCAAGATTTGGAGTCAGATTCAGGAGATAAACCATTCACGAACAAATTCTAACGACATTTATTTTTCAATAAATTGTTTTCTTTGCTTATAAAATATTCTAGAAACCACGTAATCTTCAATTACCGAAACAATATAATGCAGTATCTCTCGTTTATCTATATAGTACTATCAATTTCTTTATTTTAAATAATAACATATCTGTTATTTTTTAATACCTAAAAGCTATTGTTAAAAATATATTCAGAATAAGGATTTTGTTATTCTTTAAATCGATACAAATCCATGTTAAACCTAAACTTACATAAAAGAGTATTTTTCTGATGTATCTGTATTAAAAAAAAACCTTTTCCAAAATAGTTAACCTTGGAGTTAACTGTACATTTCATTATTTATATTTTAGCAGATTGATTTTTTATTTATGTTTCACAGTTTTACTTCGGCTCGCATTAAAATGCGGAAGTATTGAAATCTTGCGAAAATTTTTGTGTGTCTACCTGTCTTCGACATGATATATATTATGTACTCACAGACGTCGTAAAAAACTTCTGGTGGAGCCAAAATCTTCCTAATTTTATTGCGGAGAGTTGAAAAGCTTTTGAACTTTCTAGCGTGAGTCGTAACGCGACGGGGTCACCCTTTTGGGTCAACATTTTGAAAATATTTAGTCGTTTTTTTTTTTAAATACAGTGTGGGGTATAGTTATATATATGTTTTTGGGTAAAGGAAAACAGAATTGGACAGTTAAAGAGTCGTAGCGAGTCGGGGTCACGTTTTTGGGGGTCAACAATTTTAAAATACAGAGTGGGAATCGTGTTATATGTTTGTGGGTACGGGAAACCCGATTTTGACAGTTAAAAAATCGTAGCGCTTCGGGATCACGTTTTTGGGGGCAAAATTAATTCGGCTCGCATTAAAATGCCGAAGTGTTGAAATATTGCGACGTGCGTGACGAAAATGTCATATTTTTTAGTATTACAAAAAAAAAAGAACAAGAGCTGAAGTCTGGAAAAAATGTTTCATCTTTTCATCTTGTTGTAATTTATGAGTCACATGAACGGTCAATAAAAGTTAATTTTCACAGTGAGTAGTTTGATAATGTTTAAAACACTTACAGCTATACTAATTGCATTACTTTAATGAATGTTGACACATAAAAATACAACAGAAAAAGACAAATTTAAATTCATTTGTTTATTAACTAATAATTTATCATTGGATTGCAATCAATAAAGATAGGTACAGATTCTGATTTTCTGTACCAATTACTTTCAAGACGTTTGAACTTCATCTGAATTAATGGGCGCACTAATTATTAATTGCTTTGTCAACATGTTTAGTTAGTAGTTGATGTACTATCCATTTATTTCTTATTTTAATCCTTCTAAAATGTATTAGTCAGAAAACAAAAATGGATTAGAATAAAACTATTTGTCTTAATGCCTTTAAGTAAATATATGGTGAAAAGCACATTGCAATATTAACTCGTGAACATAAATGATCTTTTCATACACCCCTATTCTCTATTTCTATACATCAAACAACAACTTATTTGAAACTTCAACTTAAAATTCTATCTTAATCCGAAAGTGTAATAGTTTTTTATACTTGACTTAGTAAATTGTTTTAGAAAATACTTACTTGAGAAAGTTAAACATCTACATCAATACAATAATAATCACACAAAATATTAATTAGGGAATACAGTTAAAACAATATTTAACTCAAATTAATTGTATTCGAATATGATCACATATAGCCGTTGTAAATAACCGAAAGCTTAAAAAATATAACTAGTATTATACTTTCAGCTCTAAAGCGAGACAACCATTGTTTGCTTTAATTCCTTCTTATCACAAAATCTGAATATGCATTATGTTCTTTAAATACTACCCAAAGATATAAATATAAACATAGACTATTATTTGCGTATATTAAATAAAAGAGTTTATTTTGTTAAAAGGATACTTAACGGTGACACCCATAAAACGCCACTAGTAAATTGAATCTAAAATAATATTTAAACGGGTTGGTTATTGAATTATAAATATATATATTATAAAATTAGGCTTTATAAAATAATAAATAATTTATGTATGGTAAAATAAAATTCAGATTGTCAAAAAGCAATATCATCATCAAGACATTTAAATTTGAAAAAGAAAAAAGTAATATCACACACTTCATGTACTGTATACAGTTATAAGTATACTAAACATAATTAATAAGTAATACCAAATAATAGTAATTAGTTAATAACGGATAATTTTAGGTTATGTTTTGTTGCTGCCTTGATTATATAAGAATATTATTTCTATTCATGGAGTACGAAAGAATCATATTGGTTACATTATAAAAAATTAAGTTACATTAAAAGTAAACGTTTTTCGTTTCGTATCGAATCTAAACTACTATTGCTTCGCTTATTATTTTTACTTTCTCCACCCTATACGTAGTATATGGAGAAAGTATTGTTTTCGTAAAAATGTTCGAATTTGAATTTTCAGTTGAATTATCTGTGTTGGTGCTCCATGAACCCAAAAATATTTCTAGTGGAATTTTTTGTTTTGGTGCTCCCTGTACCCATTAAAGTGTTTTTAGAGTGGTGTCTGTCTGTCAGTCTGTCTGTATGTATACACGACCAGAGAGGACACTATTGGTCCAATTTTCATGAAATTTGGTATGTAGGTACTAAACCCTAATATCTCCAGGCGTTTTGTTCATTTTTTGTAATTTAAAATTTTTAAGGGTAATTTATTCCTAAAAAACCATAAAAAACGACAAAAATGCAAATTTCTCAAAAACGGCTCTAACGATTTTGATCAAATTTTCAGTATTTATAGTGCTTAAGATGCCAAACAAAATGACACCATCCGCTTTTATAAAAACTTCGGCGTTTTATAATTATGGGGAAATGTTTAAAAATAAACAAGTTTATGTTGTCAATCTAGCATCGCGGCGGCCGCCGCACGGGGTAGCACCATGGTATCGATCACGGCCAGTAATTCAAAGGTCGCGCGATCGAATCCCGCCTGGGACAATAATTTTTTTATACGATTGACGTAGGTAGAATATAATTTTTTTGTTTTGTTCTAAAAAGTAGTAAAAAATAAAATGATTAAAAACAATATTATTTTGATTACAGTAAGTTGGGAGAAAGTTTGTGTCAGTTAACTGATACCGTTTATTTTATAATTGGAAGCGACAAAATCCTCGAGGGATAGTAGTTTGTATCTAGACCATAATGGAGTGTTTCCATATGTGTATTATCCAATGGATAAATAGCTATTGCTAGCTCTCTGTTGACAGAAACAAGGAGGTTGTGACTTACGTGATCTTTAAAATTGTAAATCAGAATTATAATAGAACAATTAATTACAATGCAAAGATTTGTAGGCAGTATAACTGATTACTAAATTAAATATGTATTTCAAACATTTTAATTACCTTTATTTATTTACGAGATAGATCATAGTATTTAAATAAACTAGCTGACCCGATCGAATATTTCGTAAGTTATGAGTACTTACCTAGTTTATAAATAACAGTTTATAACACTTGCATATGGAATGTAAACAATCAAACTAACAGCTGTCATGCTAGTTAAACAGTTTTTTAATTGATGGCGCCTTTTATTAGGAACCATATGAACTATAATATAAAAGTTTTTTTAATACATTTTGTTACGAAAACATAAATTCTAAGCTGTTAGTCTATATTTCGTCAATAGCGGGGAACAAAAGCTTTAAAATGTTACTTGAATAATGAATTTTTATGAAGAATTAAGGGAGATATCACTAAGCGACAAAAAACACAGTTGAGAAATATATATATATATATATATATATATATATATAAGCGAAATACCACTCACTGACTCACTCATCAAGATTTCTCAAAAACTACCGAACGGATTGAAATGAAATTTGGTATGCAGCTTCCTCTAGGGCCACAGGTGCTCAATAAGAAAGGGTTTGAAAAAATTCGAAATTTTAGGGGGGGGG